>JAODAL010008076.1:0-120546 GCA_025379985.1 Phyllomedusa bahiana
TTACGGGCTGAATGCAGTGGTCGGGAGGTGGATTATGCCTGTTTGTTTTTTTGATATAAAGCGGAGTTGTTTACATTACTTACTGAAAAGCTTTAAACCCCTTAGGCCCCCTTTTTGTTTTTGGAAACTAAAAATTTTTTAAAGCCTCAGAGTATGTCACTATTACGGGAAGCCCCCCTGGGAATAGCAGAGCGTACACCAATCACTGCTGTTAAAAACACCCACAGCTAAAAGTTTAGAACCCCCCATCCCAAAACAGGGGAAGTGGGAGTTTTAAACCCCGTAGGGCTGCCAACATCCTGAACAGGAAAGGGGAGCCTAAAGTTACAGAAATGCCAACATCCTGACAGAAAGTGGGAGCCTGTAGCTGTAGAACGGCCCACAGCCTAAACAGGAAGGGGAGCCTGAAGCTGTAGAACCCCATACCCAAAAAGGGAAGGGGAGCTTGAACCCGAGAGCTGCCAACACCCTGAACAGGAAGTGGGGGCCTGAAGCTGGGGAAACCCCCCAAAGACTAAACGGAAGGGGGACCCTGAACTGTAAACCGCCCAAAGACCTAAACGGAAGGGGGAGCTGAAGCTGTTAAAAACTGCCAAAGACTAAAAAAAAGGGGAGCCTGAAGCTGTAAAACCCCACCATAGCCTGAACAAGAAGTGGGAGCCTGAAGTTGTAGCATCACCCACAGCCTGAAGAGAAAAGGGGAGCCTGAAGTTGTAGTACAACCCACAGCCTGAACAGGAAGTGGGAGACTGAAGTTGTACTACAAAACCCCTGAGTACGAATTTATCAAATTTATAGATGTGTATTTCCAAAAGACGCCTAAAAGCAATCAAGATAAAGTTTTTGGAAGGCAGAATAAATAAAATATAACCTTTATTTAGATGATATTAAAAATATAGAAAATTCAGTTCCACCAATATAGTATTTATACAGAGCCGCTTGAGAAAACAGTTGTCACACAAGAACTGCCATATAAATCTGACAGCAAAAATGTCTGTTGTGATGTCATGCAAAGGGACAAGGATTATTCGGTTATAAAAGTTATGGCACATCTAAATGATCTCATAAGTTTTATAGGGTGATATTATATAATTGCCCTATCCGACCCTATTTCGGATCCTGACCTTTACCTATAACCTAATGCACGGGTTAAGAACGTTCTGATAAGGACGACCCCATCTGGAACCTAACCTTATTAGATCTAGTCCCAATATTGCCCTAACCATCAAACGACAAGTATCAAAATCACATACATGAATCCCACATTAGTTCAGTTCCAACATGTTTCGGTGCCTACCGCTACATCCTCAGGGGACAGATTGGTAGGCTGCAAGAAAGTGGAAAGACACATAAAGAAAGGCGTTCTATAAATACACGCATCACATTAAAATGACAAAGAGTCATGAGAAAACTTAGAAGTCTATGTTCACATGATGTATTGCAGAACAAACAGTATCCGCCGCAGTACATCGCGTGTTTCGGGAGCTTGTGCTAATATGCGCGTACTCCCACGGCACAGAGGGGGCGGCAGCCCGCCGGCCCCATAGACATTCATTGATCACGGCGCGTATTCACTGCGAATAATTAACAAGTCACTTATCTCCCCGCGTGTACAATACGATCGTATTGTACGTGTGGGGGGACAAGGCGTTATCCATAGTTCTCTATGAGAACTATAGATTACCATAATCTTGCTCGTATTAGAGCGCAAATAAGTGCCAAAATGCACGCCGAAATTACCCCGTGTGAACATACCCTAACATATATTCTTACCATAGGTAATGGCGGTGAAAAGATAGAAAAAAGCAGACCAGCTAGGAGCATATGGCTCCCTGCATCCAGATACAGCTCTGGTGTGCCGTACAAACCTATCTGACTGCGTCTCAATTAAATAGAAGGCGCGCTAGATAATGCATCCAATCCAAGCGCCTATCACCTGTGATCACAGAAAATGATGTATGTACACTCATGACGAGGCTTGGAGCACATCCGGCTCCAAGCATGCTGCTCAATGTTCCCCGTCCAGGTGGAAGTGACGTGACGGGACACTGGAAAGACGCTACCATTGCACCGACGATACTCGGTGTAAGAAGAATTGCAAGGCACTTCTCCCTAGCAAAAAGAGACGCAAACCCCTTGGCTCCTCAAACCGAGGAAGCACAGGGGAGGGCGCCACCACCTACCAAAGAAGTTTAAAAGACAGAAAATATGGAGAAACCATTATTAGTGGTACTGAACGTCAAAAGCACCGAGAGCGACAGCATATTTAAGACAAAGAAAAATTGTAATAACATTGCACATATGTATTTTTCCAGGTGTTATATAAGATCAGAATTAACATTCACATGTCTCTGTCTAACATACCCATATCAATGAATACATAGAGAATAGAGATTTAAGGTAAGTATACTTGAACATCTATGCCAAAACTGCAACCTATTGATGGACACAACCCACAGCCTGAACAGGAAATGGGAGCCTGAATCTGTAGAACCACCCTCAGCCTGAACATGAAGAGGGAGCCTGAAGTTTTAGAACAACCCACAGCCTATACAGGAAGTGGGAGCCTGAAGTTGTAGCACAACCCACAGTCTGAACAGGAAGTGGGAGCCTGAAGTTGTAGCACAATCCACAGTCTGAACAGGAAGTCTGAGCCTGAATGTGTAGAACCGTCCACAGCTTGAACAGGAAGTGTGAGTCTAAAGCTGCTTATGGCTCTGTAAAACAGTATGACGAGACAACCCATTCAAATAAAGTTAAGCATTGCGTACCTTTTTTTCAGTGATATGCAACTATGGCACATCGTACTTGTTTTAGAAACCCATTAGCTTATATGGGTGGAACTGGTGGATTCTCCAGTCTTGAATCAAAGGTGAATCCCCATGGCTTATGCTGATTGGTCTCAGTAAATTGCAGTGGTAGGACCCACATTTTTATTCCAGGAGAAACCTAGAAGAAGTTTTGCCAGTTATTAAAGATGATCTTGCATGGGTGAAGCCCTCACTAACTGGAGTAAAATATTGGGTCTATTTTTGGAGTCCATAAGGACTATGTCACCTACTAATGTTTCATACTTTTTCTTTGCCCTTTGTTGGACCATACGGTTAGCCTTCCAAGAGCCAAAATGTTGACCAAAATTTTGTTTCTACTAATCAGCCAAGAGGAATCTGCTGCATACAAGGGCACATAGGGCTTAGTTGTCTAATAGAGGTAGGATTGCCATGACCAATTCTTTTTCATCTTAATTAAATCCTTACTCCCCTTTTTCGCTTGCTCCTCACCACTCTTTGGGACAACCTCCATATGTGTCATCACTGCTGGTAAAGTGACTACCATTTGAGAAGGAAGGCAGTGATTGGTGACATGTGCAGTGACCTGTCATATGGGTAGTAGCTCCCGTCCCCTTAGTAACCCCCTATTGGGTCCCCCACAATCTAATTGGTTTCTATGTAGGAAACTTTATGAGGCTTCTTTATAAAGTTCATCTTCTGTTAATGGTTTCTTGTATTTTCTCCATCCAGGCGATACACAAAGCCGTGGTGACTGTGAACGAGGAGGGCACAGAGGCTGCCGCCGTCACGGGGAGTAAGATAGCTTATCATAGCCTCCCACCAAGGGTTGCAGCAAATCGTCCTTTCTTGATGGTCATCCTAGATAAAGTAAATGACGTCATTCTTTTCACCGGAAAAATCCTGAATCCAAATAGATAAAAGTCTATGGTGTAACGTAAGCTGTATAAACAATAAAGCGCAGCATTATATGTCCAGCTATCGGGGTCTTTATTATAGGACGGCGACTTCACTGCTATTATATCAGGATCCGGAAAAGAGCGGAATGACTGATGGGATTCATATCACTCATCAATATATATCGTTATTAACGCATACTAGTTCATTGTAGATGGGTCCAGAGCTTGCACTGAGGTCCAGGAGCTCTTACACCTCTAACAGTGGTGACATAAAACATAGGCTACAAAACACTGCACCAATCTCAGCACCAGACTAGAGATGAGCAGATAGTAAAATATTCGAGTTCAACTTCGAACAGTAGTGGTGTTCGGTTCGAGGTTCGATTCAAACGCATTGAAGTCAATGGGGTAAGATGTTCTGGTTAATTTTTATACATATACAGGTGAGGAGAAGCTGCAATTACCATCCATAACAGTAAACTGGATACGTGGAACAACTTAGAGAGGTAAATTTGCCTTTAAGAGTGACAGAAAAAAAACGAGAGGCAAAATACTTCGTCCCTTCAATGGAACTGAAAAGATGAGGACAGCTTGCAAGCAGCGGCGTAGCTATAGGAGGTGCAGCGGTTGCACCTGCTGGGGGCCACAGGGACTGCAAGGCATTGCTGACTGCTCGATATTTCTGCCGACGGACCAGTTTCCTTCTCCTCCTCTGAGGGCGTCAGAGATTGGGCGTCAGAGCAAAAAAAATCATCCTCTTTGGCCCCTTGATCTTTTTTAATGCCTTCGCCCAACAGCATTGTGTCATCAAGGAGCTCTTAGAATTGGATTATTTGGGGGTGTGCTGTAATTGGATTGTGACTTCGGCCCCGTGTTTGCTTCAGGTTGGATGATGATGATGATGACAATGATACATTTTTGGGCCTTTTACGGAGGAAGAGGGGGGGTTTTAAAAATGCTGGGTTCGGGTCCCATAACCACTGAAGAAAGATAGGAGATGCTGTTCAGTAATAAGACGCAGAGGGATCTGAGCAAGCGATGAAAGGCCTGACGGTCCTACATCTTATGATGTGCTCCCTTGTGTGTTGTCCAGAGCACTGGAAGGAGTGCCTTGTCTCATAGCTATTTCCCATTTCTACCCCCTCCTTGTTGTTTTTTTTTTTTCCACCTCTACTCTCACCATGTTCAAAAGCTAAATTTTATTCACATTTTGGCACAAAATATTTTAATAAAAAAAAATGTATATATGGGATCACAATAACGACTGGTTTATTTCAGCATTAAGTGGATTTAAAAATCTGGAAAAAATTACACTTTTTTGGCATTAAAAGTAAGATTTAGCAAAAGGAGAATTATTTCCCTGGATATATATCTGTATGCAATAACACACGGTATATTTGAAAGGTTTTTTCACCCACAAAACTGCCAAAAAATGAATTTTCTCCATAAAATTTTTTCCCAACCACTATTTAGAATTTTTTTTGTATGGAGATCTGGATAATTGGAGGCCTGGGAGGGAAATGGCGATGGGGTTTTTAACAATTTTAAATGCAAGGTTATGCACATGGGGGGAAAAATCCATTACATGTTTAAATTATTAAAAAGGGAAAAAGGCTGGGTAAAAGTGACTGGGAAGTATTGGGAATCCGGGGGACAGTAAATTTAAATTTGTAGAGCCAGTGTCAGACAGCAGCTGCCAAGGCAAATGGGATCATGGGTGCATTAAAAGGGGTTTTGAGGCACATGATGAAACATTATTCTCCCATTTTTACAAGTCACGGTTGGCCCACCATGGAATATTGTGGCATTTTTGGGCACCATGCACAGGAAAGTATTATGAGCTTGAACGGT
This sequence comes from Phyllomedusa bahiana, assembly GCA_025379985.1. Taxonomy (NCBI): domain Eukaryota; kingdom Metazoa; phylum Chordata; class Amphibia; order Anura; family Hylidae; genus Phyllomedusa; species Phyllomedusa bahiana. Next base: position 5,540 of record JAODAL010008076.1, read on the forward strand.
ACAAAGGGGGCGCAAAAATAATAAAAGGACTGGGGGGACACAATACCCAGAAAAAAAATAGCAAGTTTGGGGTTATTTAGTTTAGAGAAAAGAGGGTTTTTCTGGGGGACAAAATAAATAGTTTAAATACATCAAAGGTCAATATAGAGTTCGCAAAAGATTTTTATCCCCAGGATGTTCTAGAAAAAGGGGGGACCCTCTACGTTTTGGGAGAAGCAAAATTTTTCTACATAAACATAGAAAGGGATTCTTTAAAAAAGGCAGTAATCTGGAACTCTTGCCAGGGAAATTGTCATGGTGAATTCACTAAACAGTTTTTAAAAAAGGGTTTGATGCATTTTTGGAGCGTAATAAATAACAAATTATAGTGTCTTGGTTCTGGAGGGGGTAAATTTATCAGGGATTTTTCCCCTAAAAAGAGGGCAATTGGCTTCACTTTGGGTTTTTTGCCTTCCTGGATCAACCCCTTAGCACAAAAGGCTGAACTGGATGGACGTCTCGTCTTTTTTCGGCCTTAAAAATATGAAAAATGAAACTGGGCGTGTTATAAAATGATTTCACCCCCCAATACTCAAAAAAATGAAAATTTTTTGGGATGGCATGTTTTTTCAAATCCAAGCACTCTGTAAATATATATCCTATTAGAGGTAGGGAGGGGAGCCCGCAAATGTCGCCAAATAACAGCTTTGGGTGTGGGAAAAAAATGCGCCCGAATTCCAAACTCCCAACTATTGCTAATACACAAATTTGTGTTCATGCAAGCAAGCAGACAGAGAGCATCTGTCATCAGAGAGTGAGCTGAAAATGTTGTTTAGAACACAATACAGTGAAATATGTATAACATGGTCATGTGATTTTAGAGCCCTGAGAGCCCTACCCTCAGCGATGAGGTTTTTTTACATTTTTCTGTGCCTGTACTGATTTGATGGCCGCCAAAAGTGCAGAAAAGGGGCTGAAAACTATTAAATGGGGGTGTTGAAAATGGGGCGAACTCAAACATTTACTTGAACAAACAGTAAAATGTTTGATTTGGTTTGAGAAAATCAAGATGTTCAACTCGAACTTAACTTTTCTCAGATGGTTCAATCAACACTACACCAGACTGAGCCGCCCCTGTAGTGGGTACAAAACGTAAAAGGGTGTGCACATCTAAAATTACTTTGAAAACGTAAGCATAGGTGACCGAAAAGGGGAAAAATTTACATCTAAAACATAAAAACATGGCCCATAAAAACTAATAAAACCTCAAGGTATTAGGAAAATAGGAAAAAGCATTACTGTAAGGAAAAAAATTTAAAACCTGGGACTTTATTTACAGTATTTGATCAAAGATTTTTTAAGCCACCTCCAAACGTCAAGGGGTTCCCAGGCAGGTGGGCCTACACAAAAACATGTTACCTTTCTAGGGTCCATTCAGACTGCCACTTCCCCCGGAGTGATAGGAAAACCTGCAATTAAATTATCCTGCACTGATTTAAAAGAGGTGGCTGAGTGCAGCAAGCCAATGAGATTGCCATCTCCCAAATAGAATACAAAACGTAAAAGGCTGTGCACATCTAAAATAGATTGAAATGGTAAGCATAGGTGCACACTGAAAAGGAAAATAGTTTACATCTAATACATAAATCAGTGGCACACTAAAGACTAAGAAAAAACCTCAAGGGTATATAGGAAAATAGGAAATGCATTACTGCTAAGGAAAATATGAAAAACCTGGGACTCTTAGTTTACAGTATTTGATCAAAGATTGTTTTAAAAGCTCACCTCCGAACACGTCAAGGGGATCCCAGAGCAGGTGAGTCCCTACACTAAAACTGTTACCTTGCTAGGAGTCCATTCAACTGCCACTTCCCCAGGAGGATAGGAACCTGCTGTGGAGCTTTAATACAATTTTGATCAAATACTGTAACTAAGAGTCCCAGGTTTTTCATATTTTCCTTAGCAGTAATGCATTTCTATTTTCAATATCCTTGAGGTTTTACTTAGTCTTTAGTGTGCAATATTTATGTATTTAATGTAAACTATTGCCTTTTCAGTGTGCCCCTTTGCTACGTTTTCAAAGTATATTTTAGATGTGCACACCTTTTACGTTTGTATTCTATTTGGGAGTGGCAATCTCATTGACTTGCTGCACTCAGCCGCCTCTTTTAAATCAGTGCAGGATAATTTAATTGCAGGTTCCTATCACTCCTGGGGAAGTGGCAGCCTGAATGGACTCCTAGCAAGGTAACATGTTTTAGTGTAGGGACTCACCTGCTCTGGGATCCCCTTGACGTGTTGGGAGGTGAGCTTAATACAATTGTGATCAAATACTGTAAACTAAGAGTCCCAGGTTTTTCATATTTTCCTTAGCAGTAATGCATTTCCTATTTTCCTATATACCTTGAGGTTTTACTTAGCCCCTGTAGTAGGAGCTCCAGGACCAATACATATTGAATCAAGACAATATACGGCTGTACTGAGCTATTCTGAATTCAGCAAAGGAAATCAAAGTCAATGAGCAGATATGAGCAGAATGAAGTATAGACACAGTGGAGTCGCATTTTTGTGAGCAGCAGATGATATCCAGAGTCATCTGCATATGCAGCACAGACAGGCTAGATGATCGTAGAGTGACTTTGTAAGGTATCTGGAGCCATGATGACTGCATCTCACGGCTGCAGATTGATCCATGGAGCCAAAACCACCATCCAGGGGCCCAACACATGCTTAAAGAGGTCTTAACACACAGACATTTCATGCCTGGTTTATTTAGTTTCAGCTCTCAGTGTCCTCAAAAGGGGGCATGTGTGTTTTGTTTGAACTGCATATCATGTGACTCAGCAGGCTGGACATCACCATGCCTTTCCCCACAGTGTGCTCACTCAAGTCAAACAAAGGTCTGTTTATGTAAAGCGCTGTGAGCAACTACAATGTAACTGAGTAGTTAGCACTTCAGTCTTCCAATATAGGGGTTCTAGATTCATATCCCTGCAGGAATCAAACATGTGGATTTTTTTTCTTAATACACATACCTGATTGAGGTTTCTTTTTTCTTTTAATTTGTATGCACTTTTTGACTAATTACTAAGGAATACAGAAGATGGGAGTAGAATGACAGCACCGGGGGTTTAACAGTGAGTGTGTGTGATTTCTAAGCAGGGAAGAGACTGATAGTAGCTGCCTGAGAGGAGAGGTAATGTCTGAGCATGTACAGCAAGGACTGTTAGATTGGTCAGATGAATAGGTAGAGTGGGATAGGGGAAAGATGATGCTTTATTCCATACCGAGTTTGAGAAACCGGGAGGAGAAGGAGGAAAGCAACGAGTTGACATCTGGGCCAGAGATGCAGATTTGAGTGGCTGCTGGAAGCCATGTGATGCTATGAGTTCACTGAGATCAACAGTATAGAGAAAGAAGAATAGTGAGCCCAGGTTTTATTCCTGGGCAACCCCAACAGAGAGAGGGGGCGAGGGGAAGAGGTGAAGTGAGAGATGCTGAATGTCCAATCAGTGAGGTAAGAGGAGATCCAAGAAAGAGCCAATTCTGTGATCCCGAGGGAAGAGAGAATTTGTGTACTGAGTGATCAACTGTATCAAAGGCAGAGGACAGATCTAGGAAGGGGAGCACAGAGTACTGGTGTTAGGCGTTCGTCATTGGTGACTTTAGTTAGGGCAGTCTTGTAGAGTTTCAGGAGTCGGAAACCAAATTGCATAGAGTCAAGAAGTGAGTTAGATGAAAGATGGAAGGTTAGTTCAAGATATAATATGTGCTGTTTAAGGAGTTTTGAAACAAATAGTAGTAGAAAGATGTGGTGATAGTTAGATAAAGAGGATGGGTCGAAAGAGGACTTCTTGGGGATGGGTGTGACTGATGAATTTTTGAAGGAGGAGGCGAAGATGCCAGAGTTTAGCAATAGGTTGAAAATATGGGTTAGGGCCAGGATAATCACAATGGTAAGGTTGGGTAGGAGGTGGAATTCTATTGAGTCGAGACGTCAGGTAGTGAGGTGGGATCTAGAGAATAGTGTGTCATGCGTGATGGTGGCAAAGTGGGTTATAGGAGATGAGCATTTTGCATATGTATAGACAAGTTGTGGGGACTATAGGTAGAAATTCTCCCTAATGTTGTCGATCTTACATTAGAAGTAGGTGGCAAAATCTTCAGCTGAGATGAGAGTGGAAGGAGGTGGTCTCGGGGGTCAGAAGAGGAAGTGAAGGTGTTGAACAGTTGTTCATGACTGTGAAGAACATGGAAGAGTGAGTATGCATGTGAGAGAGCTCCACTGCTAACCTGCTAATGGTGACTAGAAAACCACAAGAAAAATTCGGAAGGCAGCAAAAAATAAAAAGGGGCATCAAACCTGATACATGTCCCTCTTCACTGCAGGGAGATATTGGGGCACCCCCTCTCCACTTGTAGAATGGAGCAGTTTTAATTCATGTGCACAACATGCAACTCAGCCTCACAGCTCTGTGAACTCTCCGTCCCATCTCCCTCCATCTCCTTCTATGTGGCATTCCAACATTGAGCAAAATGAGAGGAACTTGCCCCAATGGTCCACTTGATCTTCATGGGAGGGTGAGGGAGATCACCCTCACATTCTGCCTGGAGGCAGTTTAATGACCACTCTTTTTCACCAAGCCATAAATCCTCACACCCACACTATCAATATGTGACATCCCTTTCATGGTCCCCAACCATGCTCCACCTAATCCACTTTATAGCCAGGATAGGACTCCACCAGTTCTTCAACAAAAGCCTGATGCCCCAACTCCTCAAAGAGCTTCAGTTGGAACACTCATATCATTTTCATCTTCTAACATGGAAGAAAATAAGCCTTTCATGTTATCTGTCCTCCACCAAATCTTTATCTTCCAATAATGGCCAAACACACAGCTGATGGGTGTAAGCAAGAATTTGCGCAAATTTGCACTGCTTTACCCCCCCCAAAGTCACTATTCCGGACCAAGCATAGAACTCAGCTTCGTTCTATCCAGACCCTCCAAACTACTGTTCATCAACAACACTCCAACCAATTTTTGTTATGCAGCAACAAATTGAAATTATAATCATTCTGACATGACAACATCAGAAATTGAGGTCTTCTAGAGTTTGTAGGACCTGCTGACATTACTCCTGTCCTTTCTTCTATATTTAATTAGTTACTTGGTTGGACCTAAATATTCACATTGAAACAGACAGCCCACCGAGCTTTACGTCCTGTCAACTTGGGTTTAAATTGGCCACAAATGGTTATTTGCAGAATCCACTTCTATGCAATGAAAGAGGACATTTTGTGAAAGGCAGCGCCAAAAGATGCTCTACAAAGACTCTCGGCTTTTACTCCTTCAGGCATTTGCTGACACCGAGAGCTGCTCTCAAACCACTTTTTGCCATATAGATGCTGAGAAGTAATAGATCAATGTATGATAAACAGATGTGCAGTCCAGGTATTTTTCTTCTTCCTGGATTGAATTATCATGGTCTGCCCTCATTTTTTTGGTTTTTTGTTTTACCTTGGACCAGAACTCCTCCCTACTTGACCCGTGTTTTTTAATTAGGAGTAATCTGAATAAGGGTCACTACCCCTTTTTTCAGCCGCTGGCTGGGAGCCCATAGAAGGATGAGCATTTGTGAGTCTTTTTTTTTTGTTTTGGTGCTGCGTGGCGGCCAATGTTGCTGTGTTTCGGTGCCTGTGGGGTAGTGTGACCCAGAGCCAGAGGGCTAGGTCAGGCAGCAGTGGTGTTGTTGGGCCACTGGGTTGTTCACCATGCTGGTGCTCTGGAGGTGGCCGCCACACAACGCTACATCATAGTGTAGGGACTCAAGTTGAAGAAGTTGCCGTGAAGTGGCAAGTGGGCTTATACCATTTGATCAAAAAGTATACGAAGAACCTCGTTCATTTTGGAAAATATTTTTGCTGAGAAGCAACAGATTAACATATGGTAAGTGGATGTGTGGTCCATGTCTTTTTTCTTCTACTTGGATAGATGGGGTTATCCTTTTAATTTATTTGCTCATAAAGGCAACAAAAGTATTTCCATCCATTTTTCAGAAGATGTCCCCACCTTTTTACAAGAGCTGGACATACACAAGATAACTTTACCACCGTGACTGTCAATTTTGCCCTTTTCCTCAAAGGATCCATTGCATATATCGTTTCGTTCTTGTGAGCTTCCCCCTAGAGGGGCTCATCGTAGATTCAATTGCACAAACTCTTTTTCTGCGTCTATCCCAACCTGAGGACGTTCTCATTATTCATGTCATTTATGTACCCTTTTTTATTATCCTTTACTGAATCTGGGGATCATGAATATTATTTGTTGGTACCAAGGTTCTTATTCTAACCTCCCTTCTCCACACTTGCACCCAAAAAAAATTATCCACAGGTTTTCTTTGGGACTCTAATTTGTCTTAATTTTACTGTATTAATGGATTTACCCCCTTCCTCCATAATATGAGGTTTTAGTTACTTATACAGTTAAGCACTTAAAGGGGTTGTCTCACCACTGAGCCAAAAGCAGCTTTCATTCATGGATCCTGTCTCTTCCTGGTCAGGCTGTGGCTGATAAGCATATCAGTTCTGTATTCAAAGGTCTGCTAATAACTCTGACATGAAAGCAGAAGATGTTTATCTAAATTCCAGAGAATCTTCCAAGCAAAAGTAAACAGTAATAATTAGTTTCCTTTGTTTGTTAGATCAGATAACACTCAAGCTCTCAAGCTACTGGCAGTTCTGTGTGCCCATATGATGACGTCATCACTGCTATCAGATAAGACAAACAACACGGGAGAGCAGGGCAGAGCAGATCGGTAACCTAGAGAAACCTGACTGAACTTAGAGCTGATAAAATCACATCTCCTCAATAAAGAAAAATAAACAAAGCAATCTCTTTAGAAATTGTCTTCATTTACTGTTCCCTGTTGAAAGCTAATCTTTGTAGTGAGACAACCACAAGCAGGTTACATTCACTCTGTCTCCTTAGGCTGTGGGTGGTTCTATAGCAATGATTAGCATATTCAGCTTCTAGCTGAGCCATTACCCTGAGAAGTAAGGGAGAGCTAATCTTCATTAAACAACTCTACAGATGCTTTGAGGACTGAATACAATGGCTTTATCTGTAAACAGGTGCTAGTCTTGTAAGAGGTAATTCGTTTTTCTTCAGAGCTCAGTCCCATCAGTCCATGGGGTAATCTCCCTCCCTGCTCACTGCTCTCTCAAATAATCAGATAAAAGAGTTATGGTCTGGTATGCAGGTAACCATATAAACCTGTGTGCATTCAGGAGCATATAAAAGTTCCTTAGCTCAGGACTAAAGTAAAATCAACAAAGCAATATATTTAGAAAACGTCTAAAATTAACAGCCCCTTCATGTTGAAAGCTAACCTTTGTAGTGAGAAAAATGAAGGGACATAAACACAAGCTCTTTCTAGTGTAATATCTTCAATACATCTCACATTTCTTGTATATTTAGTGTTGTTCTCATTTTCGTATGTTGTGCAAGTGTAGAAGGCACCAATGTCCTCACACCAATAACCAGATCACCAGTTATTCATTTGGTAAAAAGAGTCCAAGCTGCTCCACTCAATCCTCATCAACGTTTCCTGGGAAGGGTTAACAGTAGTATACAGGTTAACCAGTAAAAGCTACATTTTTTCCTGGGGTCTAGCCTTGGCAGAAACTGAACCCAAATTGTATAGATAACCAAGCCCTGACTTATAGTAAGTGAATAAAAATAGGTTTTATGATCAGAAACTACACATTTCGTACGCTCGTGCTTCCTACTTCCAACATTACAAACAGTATTAAATAGGAGTCTGAACCCGTTTGCTCTGATGTAACCCTTAATTTTTGAATGTTTGAAACCTTAGGCTAATCCTAAAGAAGCTATAAAACAAAATTTAATTTCATAAAAATTTTCATAAACTAATCAGTCTGTATAGGCAAATATTGTGTAGGGAAAAAAGTTCACACTTACATAGGTATTTTTAACAAGTCTCAATTAGAGCCCGGGTCTAGATTTTTTCATTTTCGGCTAAACCCTTCAACTCAGAGACTCTACAAAAGGAGAAAATTAGTATCAAGTAGTGCCCTTTCACTATTAGTATATACAAGTTTCCTGACAAATGGTTTCCACAGATTTATCATTAATACAGTTGAAACACGATAGCTAAAAACCAACGTTTTTTTAAAAACAGAAAACAGAGGAATTACTGCAAAAAAATTAAAATAAAATATATAATTTAAGATTTCTATTTCTTCACTCTTTTAACTAGAGTAAATGATTGGATGCTATAAATGAGGAGGCTCTACATTATTTTGAATTATACAGAAGCCAATAGTGGTCAAAAAGCTTTCCAACCCGGGGACAAGGCCCTCCTTTAATAAACGAGGAACTGAAGGGTGAGTGAGAGCTCGTGTTGAAAATTCTTAGGGTCTTTAAACATTTAATTTTTTACGCTGTTAAAAAACGTTTTCGGAGGGGGGTCCTTCCCCCCAAACTGATAAAAAAAGCCCCCACCTCCCCTTTCATTGTATTAAATTTCCATGGGTTTAAACAGGTTTTAAATTTACACACGACAAGGTTTTTTCCCTATTTTTTTGGGGCTGCTTTGGACCCCCTTTGGCCTGAAAAAGGGGAAAGGGCTGTCAACTTTTCGAATTTTCAACACTAAAATTTCCCCATAGGGGAAAAATTTTAAAACCTTGTCCCAAAAAATTGGGCAGTTTTAGAGGTTTCTCGGGGCGTTTTTAGCATGTTTTTGCCCTGGCTATTTTATTTGTTGGGTGAAAACAGTATTGAAAAATATCCAAAACCTCATCAAAAATTTTCCCCTTTTGAAAAAACGTGCTTAAAGGGAGGTTTGATGCGTTTTTTGACTGAAAAAAAGGTCCAAACAGCGTCCAAATAATCCGTGTGAACACAGAAAACCTTTGTGACGATATTACCCAAAAACCCGAACCTGTTTCCAATATCCAAACTTCCAAAGAGGGTTTTTTGCAATACAGACTAAGTCCAATGTCATCAAATTTGAAACCAAACCTTCATATGAAGGAGCACAATGCCCCCCATGGGGGAAAATTCAAATAAAAAAAAAATTCTTAAAACGTAAAACAAATTGTGACATAACAAAAATTCCAACAAAATCAACAGTAACTCAATCATGTCACAATCCCAATTACATATCATCTCCAGAAAAAAACTTGGGCCCCCATCCCTTTGAAGACCCTTTGACTCCACAACACATGGGGCAAATACAATTATAGCCGGAGTCCTTTTTAAACATTTTTAAAGCTTGGGCACGGAGGGAAGAAAAACCGAGGTCATCGCAAGGTTTGACAATAACCCCTCAGGAGTAGAGTATAAGAAGCCTATGGGTTTGACTTTTAATCCACCCAAAAAAGGGTGGCTTTGGGATAGAATCCCCGGTTGATACCATTGATGTGGATGTGCACCGTGACAGCCTATGAAGGAGAGAGGGACTGGTAGAGATGAAGTCATGGTACAGGCAAGTGGACGGAAGGGCAGTGTTTGCAGAGACAGAAGGGCAAGGAATGTCAGGGGAGGGGCAGGGGAAGATGTTTAGAAAATTAATAAAACCAGTTACAAAACTGACGAAGGATAAAGCTCCAAAAATCACTAACGGACACCAATAACTAGCAAGGAAGGGAAAAGGAAGGGGAAATTTTTTTATAAAACCAAGGTAAAAAAAAAAAAAAAAACAACGTAAATTTGGGCCTTGGAAAAATGGGGCGTTGCAGGGCCCTTTAATTTAGGATTACGGTAATGGCCACCCTAGGGGTCAGCTGCAGGCACGTGGTAGAGCAAGGGACAAAGGACGAAAACCAGTGCTGGGAGGCAGCAAGGTGAGGATTGTGCCAGATCTATAGGGGCAAGAAGACTAGTGCATCTGTGGACAGGGACATGAACTGTAGCGCACTCTGTGACATATTTTTTTCCCCCAAGAAATTGCCGGCCCCTTTAAAATTGGCGAAATAAAAATCCAAAAGGATAACATATCGTTCCATAAGTTCCACAACCGAAATCAGAGGGTGTTTTGGGGGCAAAAAAGAATTTTTTTTTGAATTTGTAAAATTTTTAAAAAAATTTTACCAAAAAATTAAAATTTAGGAATAATCCTATTCTTAAATGCAATCTGTAAAATAAGATCAAGTTCCTTATTAAAGGAACGTTGGGTTTGGGGTCCAATTTTTTAAACAGCAAAATCCACAAGTTGCTTATTTATCTCCGCTTCATACACAGGGATGGGCCAAATCACCATATTACCACCCTTGTCCACTGGGTTTATGACGACTTTATACATTGATATAAGTTCCTTGAAAGCTAACCGTTGTTGTTTTGACAAATTGATAAGGGGAAGTTTTGGAGGAAGTTGCCTTAATTCTTCGATCACTAATCTCGCAAACATTTCCATGGCTGGAGTCAAAGAAATTTGAGGAAAGGTGGTAGATCTTGAATGAAAACACATTTGTCAGGATTTGCCTTCTGTTTATGGAATAAAGATTCTGAAAATCCTGAGCACTTCCATCTCCTCCTGAACTGAACAAAAAGAGTAAAAAAAGAGTTTGCAAGCAAACAAAAAAGATCTTTAAATTTATGTCATAGGGCTCTTAAGGCTACATAGGCAGCGAGTGCCCCCTGCTAATTGGAGCTGACACCCACCAGTAACAGCAGGGAATTGAGCTGGCTCCATTCCCTGCTGTCTAACCTTTACAACAGAACAGAGATTGCACGTTTAAATGAATGAGAAATAGCGCCATGTACCCCAGTGGTGAGATTATGGGGTGCTGATCACTTAACATAGAATTGGAAAGCATCTTAAAGGCTTCCATCACTGCCATTTCTATAGTTGTATCAGTTCCTGCCCCGGACAGGAAGTGATGAAACCGCCATCTTTAACCCCTTACTGACATTGGACATGTGAGTACTGTCAGCCGTGTGCCGAGGTAGGCTTCCCGGAATACAGCAAGGAACACAATTCCAACACCAGTTCAACAACAGTTTGTTTTACTGAACGTTTTAATAAAGAGGGAACAAACCCCCCCAAGCAATTTCCTATCGAGCCCCCTTTTATGGGTGTTTTCCATTCAAAGCTGGGACTGATAATTTCAACTTTCCATGTAATTTGTTTTAAACTTTCGAAAAAAAGCCATTACTTTTGGGGGCCTTTCACCGGGCTTATTTCGCCGGGATTGGAGCCGTACTGCGCCCCGGGATTTGCGTCTTTCGGCCCAAACCGTCGCATAAAAATTTGGTAATCCACCGTCTCAAAAAGAGAACATGGATTCCCGCTCCCCCCGTGGGGCGAATCCGCGGGGGCAGGGGGAAAGTGACATGCACATTATCCAGGCCAATCGTGCCGGGGGTAATGAAAGTTATGGGGGCCGGCGGGCACGCCCCCGCCCCGCGCCTTATTCAAGACGGGAATTTCGAGCGCAAACCCCCTCGCAATTATGGCTTGAGTAACCGGTGAACCGGGCTAACCTTAAATGTTTGCTTTCTGCGCCTGAATAAACCCCCCGTGTTGGGTTTATGTGGATGCGGTTTTTTCTCTGTGTTTGCATTATACTACACCTTTGAGGTTCCCGGGCGTTTCTCCGTGCATCCAAGACTGTCATAATTTCATGTTATGAGGAGATGAAGCTTAATTCTTTTTTGTGTGCTACTGTGCACCCTTTTGTTATAGGCCCACATCAGTTCAGGCAGGTACTCAGAATATTTTCTCCAGCATGTCCCTCTCAGACTCGGGCTGTACCATCACTATCTGCCTTAGCCCCCAAGGCTATCTCCGTCCCCAATTCCAGAGCGAAGTTGCATATTTTGACTGCGCTGCACACCCTTTCTGTCCAGTACTGCAACATCATGTTTTTTCCGTCAAATTTGGGGAGGGATTGCAATAGCGGCCCTAAAGGGACATAACTTACTTTGGCTGGCTTTATGGGGACACCCTGAACTTGGCTCTGGGCCAGCGCCATTGACGCCAGGGGAAGATTTCCCGTTGCATCCCCGTCCATAACGGTCGTGTATCCTGCCGACTACGACAAAATGTAAACTGTGTACCAAGGCAGACTTGCCGGAATACAGTGAAGTCACAGACGAAGAACACGACTCCAACACAAGTTCAACAACCATTTGATTTACTGAGCTTTTTAGAAAAGTTATGTTGAACAAATCTCCCAAACACTTGTGTACAAACTTGTGCCCGAGACTAGTGTTGAGCGATTATTTCATACAAAGTTTGAAATCGGCACAGTTTTTATGGTGATTCAGATTTTTTGTTCATGCGATAATTTAGGTTAATAAATTGTGCATACAAGCTACTAAAATACGCGCCTTTTTCGTGGTGTGTTCCCTGTAATTTTGAGGCGGCCAAGCAATCAGATTACAGAATAGAGCAGGGTGAGATGTGTGTGCCGCGACGTCATGACTGGGATGTGTTATGGTTTGAGATTGGCCTGGAAAAATTCACACTTGACCTCGTTTTACATAGAACTGCGTTTCCTGTTCAGCCCTCAGTGTCTCTCAGCAGCTCAGAGGCAGAAAGACGTGCGCTACTGCTTGTGTCCAACAGCTACGCGAAATTATTTATATTTCTTCAAGAGAAACCTCTACTATTAGCTGTGATCCTTAAATTTAGTTAAATTAGAGATTGGAAGATTTTAATAGTTAGGTAGAGGAATTTTAAAGGAGCAATCTACTGCTGTAAGTCACGGGGGGTGAGCGGGGGTTGCCCCGCGGGCGAACACAGACAAGCTCGATAAGAATACAGGATAATGGTTCACAAGACTTAGTGTAGACATTGCAATAGCTTTATTATTAACAGTTTTCTATTGAAATCATTTACCTGGATATTGGGCAGCCTGAAACTTATAGGATTCTCATCTTTTCTAGTTATGAAGGTCTCTTTGTTAGGTCGCAAAAACTCCAACTTTTATTATCAGTTATAAATTTCCAGCATAGGTGTTCATTGTCAATTTTGCCCATTCCACCTTTGTTGATATATCCACCTTGTGATTAAATTAGAATTCCAGAAAGCAGCAAGGTTGATAGGTGCATTAAAATACCATTGTAATATCCGAATAAGTTTCAGATACGTGTTTTTTTTGCACTTTTGCCCAGGTCCAGATTTGTTGTTAGAGCCACCTTGCAGTTAAATTTGAATTACAGCACATTTTGTAGTCACCCCAATGGTGAATTGATAGGTGCCAAAATATACTTTTATTATCCGAATACATTACAGATACGTGTTTTTTGCACTTTTGACCAGTCAGATTTGTTGATAGAGCCACCTGGCAGTTTTAAATTTTAATCAGCAATTGATGTAGTTACCAAAGGTTGATTGATAGGTGCCAAAAATACCTTTTATTATCCGATATACATTTACAGATTTACGTTGTTTTTGACTTTGGTGCACTGCAGCTTTGTTCTATTGGGCACGCTTGCACTTAATGTGAATACTGAAGTTTTTAGTCACCACAGGTGAATTGATAGGTGCCAAAAAATACCTTTTTATTATCCGAATACATTTCGATTACGTGTTTTTTCACTTTGGCGCGGGCCAAGGCCTTTGTTGATAGATCTACTTTGCAGTTAATTTGATCCAGCAATTTTGTTTGGATTTGGGGATTTGAGAATAGCTGTGATTTGCCGTCTTTTTAATAAGAGACTTTCCTAAAAAACTCTTCCATTACCTTTCTCAAATTTGTATATTTTTGAACATGAGCGGAAATTAGTGTTGGTAAGCGAGCAAAGAGGGGGGGTTAGTAGGGACGATGGGGTAGAGGTACGAGCGATGGTGCTCCTTCCTAGTGCTGGCTAGACAACACGCATGCAGCGGATCATCGTTGAGGGACCGTCAGGCCTTGTCATCGCTTGGGTCAGGGCCTGTGATATCTCAGTAACGAAACAGCGTTCGCCAATCTGTACTTCAGTGGTTAATGCAACCTGCATCCAGCAGTTTACTCCTAGTCTTCCCAAGTTCCAGGCACAATGTCGTCTATCCAGATCACCTGCATCCATCCAACATTGAAGCAGCCAATGTCAACTCGTGTACCCACCCACCTGTGGATATTCATTTTCTGAAGACCTCTTTGATGACAAAATGTGGTTGGGGTCAGAAGGCATGTTTTTAAAAGAATCAAGAGGCCAAAAGAGGATGATATTCCTCTGCTCTGACGCCCAGTTACTGATGCCCATCTGAGGAGGAGAAGGAAGCGGTTCAATCGTCAAAATCCCGGGCGGTCGGCACGCCTTGCAGTCCCTCTTGTTGTAGCCCGCAGCTCCTGATGCAGAATGTCAGGAGACAAAAGTCAACCTGTGTTGTGTTGATGATGACGACACATTGCACGAATCCAACGTGGTCTTTCAAGCAGAATTGCTTGCGAGCGCTTCATCACTGGACGAGGTGGAAGACGCATGCAGATCTAAAGGTATTGGTAGTGTCAGTATGGGTTCCGCCTCAAAAAGGGATGAGGGCGGTCGCCAGAAGTCTGCTGATTCTGATCCGCCAGTACACGGTCAGCGCAACAGAATCCTCCGCTTATCGCCGTCAAAAAGGTCCAGAATGACCTCTCAAGCCATGGGCCTCTTTGAGCAAGCACTCTGATTACCCAGCGATGTCATATGCCGCCTTTGCCATAAACGCATAAGTAGAGGCAAAGGAACCTTAGGTGGTTAACCCACACAAACAGGTCTAGTCACATGCAGCGAATGCAAGAGTTGAAATGGAGGCACACTTGGCCAAAAAAGGCCAGACCGACGCCGGGCCCTCACAACAACTGTCACACCCTCTGTCTCCGACTCCTCCAGCACACCACAAGCGTTCCTCAGCTTGCCCATGTCTCTCAGAGTCATGATCAGAGATCAGCCTACGCTTAAGCCTCCAACGTCGCCCGGAGTACCACCAGCACCACCAAGTGACCCATCCTACCCCTTATCCTTCCGCCAGTTGTCGACCTGACACGCATGTACAGCTGCCAGGTCTGCAGCCAGCCTTCTGTTTCCAGGTTGGAGAGCAGAAGAAAAACTTTAAAACCAAAACCATCCAAAGCCAAAAGCTGAAGTCGGGCATTGCCAGGCTTTTGGTCTTGGAAATGTTGCCTTTCCGTCTGTGTGGACACAGATGGGTTCCGCCACGTCTGGCCCTTTGACTGCCCCCAATACCAGATGCCGAGCAGGCATTTTCTTTGCCAGAAATGCCGTGCCTGCCCTGGCCAAGCCACGTGTCATCTAAAATTTCAGAGCGTTGTCTGCATCTGTGTCCGGAAAAGTCATCTGACCAGCCGACACATGGATAAGTAAGCAACAGCCAAGGCGCTATATCTCTGTGACAGCTCACTGGGTCGAGCTGGGTGGATGTCTCTGGTGACGGTGGCTCTCAGCTCGGTTGCCTCGTTCTTCAAAACAGCAGGGAAGGTGCAGGGTTCTTCCTCTAACCAAGGTCCTCTGGTGGCTATCTCGTGTCCAGAGAAACCAGGCGTGATTTCGAAAATTAATCTGTCTTGGAGGACCGTCACACACAGGTCAGGAGCTGTTGGAAGGGCTCTCGCAACGACACCGTGCACTGGGCGTGGGTGACAAGAACCTTGTGCCAGCAAGGTGGTGTGCGATAACGGGCGAAATCTGCTGGCCGCCTTAAGAGCGGGTAGGCTGGGAGCACATACCTTGCTGGCAAATGTCTTGAACCTTGTCGTCCAGAAGAAAGTTCTAAAAAAACAGATACCGGGTCTGGACTGACCTGTGAGGAGTGGCTCGATGTATAAGTTCCACTTTCCGCCGTTCGCACCCTGCTTCGCTCCCGCCTGGTGCGTCCTGCAGCGTCAGCTCGCTTCCCCGTCATCGTTCATTGTTGACGTGGCACACAATGGAATTCCACCACCTCCACATGCTCCAGCGATTGTAGGTAGCAGCGCATACTAGCATTACGCAGTACGAGAGTGAGCACCATGGCCTTGACAAGCAGCGATTGCGGACTCGGGGTGATTGAGCCACCGAGAGTGGCAGGCAGGTGAAAGAGCTATTCACCATCCTGCCCAGTTTTGAAGAAGCCACCAAAAATGGTCCAGGTGGGACATAATGCCCTTTCAGCATGAGCTTTGTGGTTGATCTTAGTTTCTGAAAACACAGCGTCCCGGAGCAGGACAGAGGATGGAGAGGACACAGATGCGGACACGGAGCCTCTATCTCAGTCAAAAATCCACCAGCCACGTCAGGTTTCTAACAATTTCATCGGTCTTCATTAGGCAGTGGTTCGGGGTCCAGAGCTTGTGCAAGGTGGCGCATACAGCTGTCAGGGTTGCAAATCATCAGGCAAGTCGGGCTGTGTTGAAGCTGTGCCGGGCAGTGGAGGGAGGTGGAGGAGGTGGAGGAGTTATTTCTAGACACTGAAAGTTTACCGATGTCCATGCCTTGGAAAGAGGTTGGCGGCGAATTTGAGGCGGAGGTGGATGAAAGGATGATCAGTTTGCTAGTTGCCCCTCGACCCAGAGGCTTGGAAAATCAAGGCTCATCTCTCAACATGGTTGTGCTTGGATGTCCATTTCTCCAACATGATCCTCGCATTAAGGCCATTAAAGATGAACAACAGTATCTGGGTGGCCACCTCCTGGATCCCCGGTAAAAACAAAATCTGCACTTTCCTTCCACCCACCAAATAGAGAGTAAAAATGAGGAAATGGAGACCTTTGTATGATTGATCAACGGAGGGGACATCGGTTGCGACTGCTTTCACATTCCCCAAATGTCACGGTGGAACAACAATCAGCGGGACATGACAGCAGTAGGGCAAGTAGGCGAGCGGAGCGCAGCAGCAGCAGGCAAGGTTGGCAGAAGCCTAAGGGTGACCATCTTGGCAATCCTTTGTTTACCACCTCACCAACGACATGGCAATGCATGGGCACACATCAACACACAGTGACAGCTTATGATCATGGGTGCACGAACTTTCTGCGTTCAACACCGATGTTTTTGTATGTGTTCCGGACCATATAGACTTCTGGTATCCAAAATGGACGAATGGCCCGAGCAGCTGGCTAGTCAATCCATAAGAGGTGTTGTCCTGCCCCGCATCCAGAAGTCCATATTGAGCGGACCTTCTGCATCTAGCTGGAGGAGTCATTACGGACAAAACGCATCCGGCTTTCCACTAGATAATGTGGATCGTTTGACTTTCATCAAGATGAATCAGGCTTGGATCTCTGGATGATTGTTTTGTAGGCCCCAATTGCGAGGTCACCCGATTAGTTGCCGGTTATCTCACATCCTCTTAAACAGAAAGGGTCCTCTTGAAAACTTTTTTTTAACTTGATCATTTCTTACTGCATTTTTTATTTCTCTTCTTTCCCAACAGTTCCATTTTGCTGGTTTTGCTGTGAGGAGACTGTATAAAAGACAGCGAGGTTTCTTGACAAAACCATATTCCATTTACTCACTTTATCTTTAGAAGGTTTTTCATTGTCAATGGTTTTGGGGTCTTGTTGCGTGAGATAAAGCTTATAATCATGATCCTTTGGACAGAGTGTTGCTTTTAAGTGGCATTTCATCCCTCACAATTTTTAATAGTGGCTGAGAAGTCATAATTTGTTGGGGGTATGTAGCTGTGATATACAAGCAATAATCATGTTCCTTTGGAAACTGAAATGTGGGCTTCTAAGTGGCTTTTCTCCTCACAATTGTTAACAGTGGCTGAGAAGTTCATTTTTATTATTTTTATTGGGTCTGTGCTGCTTTGAATGCAGCAATACTACAAGGTTCCTATTATAAAAAAAAATGTTGTTTATAACAGGACATTTGTTTCTTCACCAATTGTCAAAGTGGCGAAAGGGTCATGCTTTGAATTTTTGGGGGCATTTTTGCTTTGAATGCAGCTATATAAGGTCCTATAAAAAAAAAAATGGTTTCTAAGGAATTTGTTCTTACAATTGTAAAAGAGTGGTAAAGGGTGATGGTGTGTCAGAAACAGGATGGTAGGAAAATGTTATGGACACAATTGAAAAATGACTTGTTTTTGCAATCTTTAAATAGTATAAAACCCCTGTATTGAGACAACCCTTTTAATAAAATTTAAAAAAAAGAAAAACCCAAAAGACATGGGGGGTTTCCCCCCCTTTTTTAAAAAAAGTGTTTTCTAAAATTTAAAACTACTAAAAAACTTGCATGTACAAAATAGCTGTTAAAAAAAATTCCTTGTTTGTAAAAGGGAGGTAAGGAAAACTTGACCAGTGTAGGTTTTCAGAGGAATGGGTATGGAGAGGACAGAGAACAAAGTACAGAGACAATTTCCTCCCACGTTGAGTAAAATGAGAAAAGAATGCCAAAAAAAAAGGGGACTGGGTGTAACAGGAGCGTTAACCACCATTTTTTCCAAGTGAAGCTCAGTTGGTCCGCATCATACGGGGGGAAAGCGCTACCAGGTCTTGACGTTTTACGGGAAGGCTGGAGTTCTCCACCCCCGTTCCGCATTGCTTCAGCACGACAGTTTTCTTGCTGCGTCATCAGGGCATTTTAACCTTGTGTTTAAATGATGAGGACGCCAGCTTGGGTTCCCCGCACCCACTGTAACTCCGGGCCCCGGGTCAGCTGTGGCACAGGAAGGCAGTAAGGTCCAGTTTAACTAAAAGGTGGTTGAAAGCTCCTTTTTCCGGCATTTTTAATCTGTGGGGCAGCAGGTTTAAATGGTCATCTGTGGTCCGGACAAAATATAGTTAGTGTCCGTGTAAAAATGGTGGGTTTAAAGACTCCTTTTTCCGGCACTTTTTAAATGTGGGGGGGGTTTCAGGTTTTTTGGGGGTCTGCTGCGTTCCAGGCAGGGTATTCAATGTCGTTCAAGTAAAATGATGGGTTTAAATTTGCTGCCCTTTTGGCACTTTTTAATTTTTGGGTGATGCAGGTTTAAGGGTCATGCTGTGGTACAAAAACAGGGGTGTGAATGGTGTGTGACTTTTTTTCTGTGGTTTTATAGCCTAAATGTTGTGCCTGATGTAGCAGGTATCCATTTGACTGTTGGGGCTGTTAACCCAAGTTTCCCCCCTTTTTGGGTGTAAAAATGAAGGTGTTGTTGCTCCCCCAAAGATTTTAAATGGTCTCCCTCATAATCGACTGCCACTTCGAAAAACCTTATCGTGGTGGCCGATTCGACTATGCCGATGTCGATAGCAAGTAATCGTAAAACATACCGAGACCCCGTGGATAGCGTGTTGCGGGAGTTTTTTCCTCTGGTGCTCGATAATTTTACTATTTGGGGTTTTTCGGAAAGGCCGAACACCCTTTACCTTTCAATACCGTACAAAAAAAACGGGAATGATTGGGGGGGTTTGCCATTCCGGGACGTTTTGCGGTGTAGCAAAAGCTTACAACTCAACCCCGGTTTCCCGCTTCCCGACAACCTATGATAAAATTTTTTCCCGGCAAAACCCGTCGCATGAATAACAGTGCTATAGCAAGCCCTCTTCAAAGTTCCTAATAGGAAGCCGTACTTGGGTAACATTATTTCCTGAAACCAACGTTAACTAAAAAACTACGGGCTGCACACGTCCTGAGTTCCCTGGGTGTACGATGTGACTGGGGTACCTTTTTGAGGGCCCGTCAGTTGCTGCTCTGGGGATCCTGCTGATGGAGTGATATCCCGTTGTAGTCGCTCTTTTCAGTCTCTGTAGAGGTCCCTTTGCCCCAAAAGATTTCTCGACAACGTATCAGTGTAGAAGCCGCTCTCTTTTTTCACAGTCCAGAACCTAACAGATTTAGAGAAAAACTGAGTTGATCCTCGTCAGTCCTGTCCTTCCCGTCTTCTTTTCTTCTCCACTGTTTCTCCAAAAATGGCTGCTGCCTTTTGTGTCAGTTTTCACAAGTCTTAATTTGCATACCCAGAAACCCGAAAAAGTGGTCTTGTGGCCCAAACCAGCAGAATAAATAGAATCTTTTTACTTATGAACCAAGGGTGTTCCACTACCCACAACTACGTCCTAAAGTGGTAAGGGGTTTAGTGGGTCGTAAATGGGGGACCGTGACAAAATAGTGGGGTCCAGATAGCTTAACATGGCACCTGAAAGCCATGTTCTCTGTTTTACCACTTCCTGCCCCAGGCATAAAGTCGTAAAACCGCCATCTTTATACACCCTAATGCATTGTATTACAATCGCACCCACTAATGGAGTAGTACCCCACAGGTACTCAAAGTTAAAGTAAAAAAGATAAACAAAACTTATAAAGTGTAAAAAAAATTTAAAGTTCTAATAAAACCCCCCCCTTTCCCGGCTTAGTAAAAAAAAGGTTTTGGTCAAGAAAAAGGCACCACAGCGTAAAAATTTAAAATAGAAAAGTTTTTGGAAATTTTTTTCGCACCAAAAAAAAATGAAAACCCTACATGTTTTTGGGATTGTTGGATGCTACCAAATGTAGAAAAACAGATAAAAATTTTAAACAGAAGATTAAAAAAAAAGTAAAAGCAAAACACCCCCCAAAATGGTGGTTTTTTGAATTTTTTAGCGGTTTCCCAGTATATTCTATGGTAATGTGAATAACCCCATCAGAAAGTCTATCTTGTCCGGCAAAATAAAAGCCCTCATATGTCTAGGTAGGTAGAAAAAAAAAAGTTATGGCCCTGGAAAGGTCGGGAGGGAAAAACGAACATGAATAAAAAGGCCTCAGCTGAAGGATGCAAAGACAATCACGCCCTCTAAGTCAAAGATAAAAAAAAAAAACACCCCGTTTAAAAGTATAAAAAAATTATGAAAAAATTCAAATCATCCCCTTTTGCCATTTTAAAAATGAAAAAAATAAAGTAAAAGTGACACATAATTGGGATTGCGGCACCTGTACAAGTCCGGTCTATTAAAATATAACAATCATTTATCCTGTACACTGAACACCATAGAAGAAAACAAAGTTCCAAATGCCAAAATTGCATTTTTTTGTTTGTTTTATTTCAAGTCTCCTAAAAGAAGTCATCAAAAAAGTCACATCTATCCCTAAATGTTGGCAATAAAAATGATGCAAAAAATGCACCCTCACTGCATAGGTGGAAGAACAAAAAAACTTATAGGTTGCAAATTTAAGAAATACAAAATGTATTTAGCGAAATCATGAAAACCCTACATATTTGGTATTGCCAAAATTGAATCAACCTGCAGAATAGAAAGAACACATCATTTATAACAAAGAGTGAACGGCGTAAAACAAAACCCCACAAACGTTTTTTTTCCACATTTTCACATTTCGCCCCACTTAGAATTTTTTTGCGGTTTCCCAATATATTCTATAGTATGGTCAATGGCGCCATTAGTAAATACAGCTTGCAAAGTAAGAGTCCACATAGGTCTATATAGATGGAAAAATGAAAAAAGTTTCATCTGATGAATCCGACAAGTTTGATTTTCTCTTCATAGGAGTACTTTGAACTTCCATCTAACAGATGGATCACTTCCCAATGCAGATTTAGAAGAGGTTGATAAATTATTACCCAGTGAGGGACAAGAAGGATTTAAAACTTGAAAGAGATCGATTAGGGTGACATGTATGAATGGGGCTGCGCCAGAATTCTGGCATCAAAAAGCTATAGTAGACCAGTTCTATAGATGTATGAGCAGGCACACTCCAAACTTTGGTGCGATAAGTTCCTCGGTACCGCGTCAAAGACACTTTTTACCGCATCAAAGTTTTGGGGCGTTCTGGTGGGGCATTGCACCACATTAGTAGAAGTAGACACATTTATGATTCTTTGACGCAAAAACTTTGGCGCGAGCAGTTAGAACAACCAGACTAAATTAAAGGTGGTGCCTGAGCCTGAGTTGTCGTATTGGCACTAGACTGCGCCTGTATGTATGACCTGCAGAAGAACAGCTAGACCAGGGTAAAGGTGGTGCCTGAGCTTTAGTTGTCGTATTGGCTCTACACTGCCCTCTATGTATGACCTGCAGAAGAACAGCCAGACCAGGGCAAAGGTGGTGCCTGAGCCCGAGTTGTCGTATTGGCACTAGACAGCGCCTGTATGTATAACTTGCAGAAGAACAGTGTCATACATTCAGGCGCAGTCTATACTACCTTAAAGCGATTTAGAACGGGTCTATCAGCACCAATGTTCAAACATGTCGCCCTTAATACCATCTAAATACCCTTTGCTGCTGAGAATCCATACATCACAAAGACATTTTCGGGACTTCAAATCTTGTACCAGACAAAAAGTAGACAACCGCTAGTATTGTCTTTAAACCAGACCTCTAGACCAACAAATATTAAATCCAAAAGAAGAGGTAAAGTCCTAAAATATAACTTTTAATGATATCAATTAAAACATAAATAGTTAGACGTCTCCCTAAAAGAACAAGACGATGCCTAAATACAAACAGAGAGAAAACAAATATACTAGCCCTAAGAGACTAGATAAAACCATTTCCTAACAAAACAGGATGATCGCCCTGATAAGGGCGCTCCCGACAGGATCCTAACCCTAGTCTATAGAATCCCTATAACATACTCCAATCTCGTCCCGACATGTTTCGTCAGCCTCAAACTTTTTTCTGATCACCTCAGGGGATGATTTAGAGGAAAACAACAAAAGAGAAAGGAGTTCTATACTAAAGAGTATTTTGCTTTAGCTACTTAAACATCACAACGATGAAGGTATGTGACTACGTGCAAAATCACAGCTTATGGTGCATAAACATCCAATAGACACTAGAGAGATGAATTAGGGATAGAAAAACGGGGTAGATACACATTAACAGGATATGGCCGGGGAGTTTACTTGCATCACCTCCAGGTGAATGCAGCCGATGCGGCAAGTGCCCTTACAGGGCGAGAGAGGACGATCGGGGCTGTATATGACAATTTCACTGGGGGCTGTGGGACTGCTTTATACATTCTGGTAAGACATGTCAGTGATGTTATTCATGCAAGTAAACTCCCCGGCCATTTCCTGGAAATGTATATCTACCCCATTCTCCTACTTAAAAAGATGAGAGAGGCCTGTAATTGATATCATAGGTCGACCTCAACTATGAGAGACAAAATGAGAAAACAAATTCGGAAAATCACATTGTCGATTTGGGAAAGAATTTAAAAAGGAAATTTATGGTGGAAAAAAAATTTTTTGTAATCAAAATCCCCCCAATATTTCATAATTTGCAAAAAAAATTCTATCCAAATCAGACAAGTGAATTTTCTGGATTTGTTTTCTCATTTTTCTCTCATAGTTTTGGCTGACCTATGTGCAATACGGGCCCCTTCATCTTAGGGAGAATTAGTAGGAGAACTTGCACAATTGGTGGATGACTAAAATCTTTTTTTCCCCACTGTACGTTTGGATGAGATGTCTCTTTTTGGATTGAGGGTAGCGACCTGGGGGTTACCCTGCAGCTAAGTCCCCTTCCGGGTTTTGCACGGGAAAACCGGGGACGACAGGGGGGGCCCCAGACCGCTCCTCGGCGTAGGGTACCCAACTCCCTGCTGACCATGGATCCTATTTTCTCCACAGTTGTGACAGTACAAATGGGGCCCTGAACCCCGAAGCAGTGTTTCCGACGCCGGGAACCTGTGGCTGAAATTACATGCCCGGGGACTCGTCAAGAACCCTTCAGATGTTGCAGAACCTGACGGCTTTCTTTCCCAGCCCGCTGCCGTACCTTCCATTTTCCGGGGGCCGCCCGCCATACCCAGCACCCTTTTCCCCTGCACTCCCCCTGCCCCCCCCCGCTACAGGGGGACCCAAGGCCCCGCCGTGGGGGTTTCCCGAACATGCCAAATTTTTTTAAGTCCCAGTCACAATTCACCATGGACAGGGAAAAGGTGGCATTTATTATCTCTCTGCTTTCTGGTGAAGCTCTGGCATGGGTTACTCCCCTATGGGAGCGAGGGGAACCGTTGACCTCCAACTTGACTAACTTCCTGGCAGCCTTCCGTAAGGTTTTTGAGGAACCGGGCCGTGCCTCCTCTGCTGCCTCCACACTTCTCTGGCTCCGAAAGGGCGACTCTACAGTGGGACAGTATGCTGTAAAGTTCCGGACCCTGTCTTCCGAGTTGGCATGGAACAATGAGGCCCTGATCGCGACCTTCTGGGAAGATTTGGCCGGTCGCATCAAGGATGAACTTGCAGGGCGCGACCTACCCACCAGTCTGGATGACATCATCACCCTGGCCACCCGCATTGACGTCCGTTTTGCGGAGCGTCAACAAGAGGTTCGCTTGCAGCATGAAGCTTTCCGACCTCGCAGAGTTCCTCGCTTGGCACCTGTTTTTCAGCGGCCTATTCAACTACAGAGCTTAGATTTCGTGGGAGAGGTGAACCTGGGCAAGGAAGCTACCCCTTCTCCGCTGACCATGCCGGTCAGCTTAATCCTGCCATCTGGTTCCAGTCTTCAAGTGGCCGCTTTTGTGGACTCTGGGTCGGCAGGAAACTTCATCCATCCTTCTTTGGTCTCCAAATTCCAGCTGCCGGTGGTACCCTTGACTCAGCCCCTCTGTTTTCTCTGTGAATGAGCAGGTTCTCTCGTGTGTCATCTGGCATCGCACTCTACCTCTCATCCTGCGTGTGGGAGCTCTTCATCAGGAAAAGATCTCCTTCCTCGTCCTACCTTGCTCCTCTAACTAACTCCTCCTGGGGCTCCCATGGCTACGCAGGCATAGTCCTCACCTTGACTGGAACACCGGGGAAGTACTACGCTGGAGCAACCGGTGTCACTCCTCCTGCATCGCATTTTCGCCTCCTCCTCGTCTTGTGGGTGTGTCTAATCTGCGGCCAGAAGTTCCTTCTCTCCCTGGGCTCCCGGTGCCCTACCAAGAATTTGCTGCTGTTTTCTGCAAGAAACAAGCTGAGCGGCTGCCACCTCACCCCGGGTCACGATTGCCCAAATTTAACTTTAGCCCCTCCCCCTCCCCTCCTCGGGTTTGGGGTTTTCCCCCTGTCTCGGCCTGAAACCCCAAAACGGGTTGGGAGCATTTCAAAAAAAGGAGGGAAAATGGTAAAAGGGTTTATTCGCAAGTCCCTCCTCCCCCCCCTGGGGGAGGATTTTTCTTTTTTATAAGAAGGGTGGAAACTATTGGCCTTTTCATTGAATTTTCGGGGGCTTAACAAGGGTTACCATCAAAAAACCCTAAATATTTCCCGGGATACATTTTCTCTTCGCAAAGGGCTCCAGAGGACCCAGAGAAGCAATTTAGCTTTTTGTTAAAAAGGCCCCCGTCCATCGGCCTAAAGGGCTGTCCCCCCGCCTTTTTTTGGCTTTGCGAACTAATTTTCGCCAATTTATTTCCCCACTTTTTACACTTTTTGGCCCCCCAACTCTTTCCCCCCAAGAAAGGGGGGTAACCCTCGCCTATGGGGCCCCCGAAGCAGAAAAAGGCCTTTTTGGATGAAAACGCCTTCGGGCCCCTGGCCCCCAAATCCATTTTCCCCCGGGTATGGAAAAGCTTTTTCCTTGAAGTTTTTAAAGCTTCTTTTCCACGGTGCCGGGGGTGTCCCCTTTTGCAGAATTTCCCCCAAGGACAAGTTTTTTTTTCCCGCGGGTTTTTTTTTCTCGTACCCCTTTTTTTCCCGCGGAGAAGAAAATAATTTCTGTCGGGGCAGGAATTCTGGGCCCTTAAACTGGCCTTGGAGGGAAAGGCGACATCTTTTGGGGGGTTTTCCCCTTTATCCTAATTTTCTATTTTATTTGGGGCCCCCAAAAACCCCCCCGTACCCGCAGGACAGCTCGTTGCCTGAAGCCTCATCAGGCCCATTGGTCCTTATTCTTCTCCCGCTTCAACTTTAACCTGCACTTCCGACCAGCTGCCAAGAACATCAAGGCGGACGCATTATCCAGGGTCTCGGATGCTGCCGATTCTGCACCTGATCCCCAATTTCTCGGTCCTCACCGTCTCGTCCTTGCGGGCATAAGGCTGCGCGAGATCCCTCCCGATAGGACCTATGTGTGCTCCGCGCTAAGGAGGCGAATTCTGTCCTGGGGTCACGCGTCTCGGGTTGCCGATCACCCGGGATACCGCAAGTCCCTTGATCTGATAGCCTGGCATTACTGGTGGCCCTACCTCTCGTAAGACGTTAAAGACTTTGTGGCCGCTTGTCCAAAATAAGAGCTCCCGGCTGCGACCTGCTGGTTTCCTGTTACCTCTCCCAGTACCATAAGCACCTTGGACCCA
Source organism: Phyllomedusa bahiana (assembly GCA_025379985.1). Classification (NCBI taxonomy): domain Eukaryota; kingdom Metazoa; phylum Chordata; class Amphibia; order Anura; family Hylidae; genus Phyllomedusa; species Phyllomedusa bahiana. The sequence goes on from JAODAL010008076.1 coordinate 31,669, forward strand.
CATTGCGATGGACTTCATGACGGACCTTCATCTCTGATGGGTGTTCAGTTTTCTGGATCCGTGGTGGACCGTTTTTCCAAAATGGCGCATTCACACCACTGCAATAGGTCTTCCATCTGCTTTGCAGTTGGCCACCCTGTTCTTGAAACACATCTTTCGTCTGCACGGGATGCCTGCCAACATCGTTTCGGATAGGGGAGTACAGTTCACCTCTTGTTTCTGGGGGTGCTTCTGTTTCTTCTGCAAATTAAACTGGACTTCTCATCAGGCTATCACCTCACGTCCAAATGGCCAAGTGGAACGAGTCAACCAAACTCTAGTGAGTTATCTGCGCCAATTTTCCTCTGCTCGGCAAGATGACTGGGTGTCTCTACTACCCTGGGCTGAGTTCGCGTACAATAACAATCCTAGCAAATCCTCTGGGAAGTCTCCTTTTTACATGGTGTTTTGGCAGCATCCTCTTCTTCCTATGCCTCTCTCGATTTCTTCAGAAGTTCCAGCAGCCAATGCTCAAGTAGGTCTTTTGACAAATCTGGCAACCTCGTCCGTCAAAACCTGCTTCAAGCTTCTGCCCTATTTAAGAAGAAAGCGGATAAGAGATGTAGAGCACCTCCCATTTTCCAGCCTGGAGATAGTTTGGCTCTCCTCCAAGCCTATGCAGCTCAGAGTACCAAGCTTGAAGTTTGCTCCACGCTACCTCGGTCCTTTCTCCATCCTACAACGGATCAACTCGGTAGCCTACAAACTCCGTTTACCCCCCTCCCTTCGTACAGGGGCGTAGCTATAGGGGGTGCAGATGTAGCAGTAGCTACCGGGCCCCACAGCCTGAGGGGGCCCAAAAGCCCTTCTGCCACATAAGGCGACAGCAGCATTGTAAGTGGCACATGGTAGCTGGGGGGCCAATTTCATTTTTTGCACTAGGGCCCAGAGGCTTCAAGTTACGCCTCTGCCTTCACATCTTCAATTCGTTTCACGTATCTCTCCTGAAGCCTCTGATTCTCAATCGGTACTCGCACACGAGGGTTTCTCCAGCCACACCTCCCAGTACGGAAGATGCCTATGAGTTGAAGGAGATCCTGGATATGAAGCGCTCATGAGGTAAAATCTATTATCTCATTGAATGGAAGGGCTTCGGCCCTGAAGAAAGATCATGGGAACCTCAAGAAAATGTCAATGCTCCTAAGCTCAACCAATGTTTTCACAGGCTTCGGTCTCAAGGTGGGAGGGACCCTAAGGGGGGGGGGTATTCCCAGACCGCAGGCACGTCCGTTATCTGGCTGCTGGTCGTTCCCACGCTGCGCCCAGGGCTGCTGTTTGCTCTCAGCTCCTGCCTGTCCCATGCTCACCTGCTCCGTCCTGCGGGGGGGGGGGGGGGGGGGGGATTCCTTCCTCAGCAGGTGCGCTACTCTGCATCTTCCTTCCCACTAGGGGCGTGCTCACGTCAGTTCCCTAGATTCAAAGGGCCAGCGCGCAACAGGTAAAATTGCTCCTATCCAATTCTTGCGGGATCTTTTTAAGGTTGCCGTTTCCTGTTCTCCGCACCCAGTTGTTGGTGTCCTTTCCTAGAGTTTAGTTCGTGCATACGTCTGACTCATCCTATTTGCTACCTACTGCCTCCGTTTAGCTACCTGACTTTCCTCCATCTGCTGACATCGTTCCAGCCGTGCCTGCCAGTCCTACTGAGCTGCCTCTCTGCAGTCTGTTCTGTTCCGTGCCTACCACCTCGGCTGTCACCGCCAGGGCCTACACCGAGGGTAGCGACCTGGGGGTTTCTAAGTCCTTCCCACTTTGCGGTGGGCACCGGTGAAGACAAGGGGCCCCTTAGACCCTGCTTCTCGCCGTAGGTGACTCCAACTCCCCGCGGTGACCAGTGGATCCACAATCCTCTCCACCAAGCATCGTGACAATATGTCCCCCATAGGTAGGAATAGGTAGGTAATTGTCCCCATGGGCAGGTAATTGTCCCCCATAGTCAGGTATAGGCAGTTATAGACAGGTAATTGTCCCCCATAGGTAGGTATAGGCAGGTAATTGTCCCCCATAGGTAGGTATAGGCAGTTATAGGCAGGTAATTGTCCCCCATAGGCAGGTATAGGCAGTTATAGGCAGGTAAATATCCCCCATAGGCAGGTATAGGCAGGGTTTAAAAAAAAAAAAATACAAGTACTTACCTCTCTCTCTCACTGCTCCGACTGCCAAGCGCTCTGTCTTCTTGCTGGCACAGAGGGCATGATGTCATCAAGCAGCGTGATGACACTCACGCTCGCTTTCTGCTCCGTAGTGGTATCTTCACCTGTATGCACTCCCAGAGGAGTCGCATATAGGGGAAGAGATCGGTGGCAGCGCCCGAATGCTGTGGGCTGACTTGGGATTTCAGTAATGTGCTCGGCATGCAGATGAAAGTATCCCTGCCGGCGCCTGGGCCATTGCAGTGCCCAAATGCCAACAGTGACTCGAGTATAAGCCGAGGACGGATTTTTCAGCACACTTTGTATGCTGAAAAACTCGGCTTATACTCGAGTATATAAGGTAGATCCCCATACTAATCATAAGGAACAATATCATCCGTTATATTCCTGTACATATGGAGTAGTATTATAGTAGTTACAGTATATTCTTGTACATAAGAGCAGTATTATAGTAGTTATATTGTTGTTACATTAGGCGGCAGTATTTTAGTAGTTATATTCTTGTTACATAGGGGGGCAGTATTATAGTCGTTATATTGTTGTAATAGGGGCAGTATTCTAGTAGATTATATTCTTGTACATAGGGGGGCAGTATTCTAGTGTTAATCTTGTACATAGGGGCAGTATTTTAGTAGTTATATTCTTGTACTAGAGGGCAGTATTTAGTAGTTATATTCTTGTTACTTAGAGGCTGTATCTATAAGTAGTTATATCTACTTGTTACTTAGAGGGCAGTATTATAGTAGTTATATTCTTGTACATGGGGCAGTATTTCTAGTAGTTATATCTTGTACCATAGGAGGCAGTATTTAGTAGTTATATTCTTGTACATAGGGCAGTATTATTAGTAGGTTATATTCTTGTACATAGGGGCAGTATTATAGTAGTTATATTCTTGTACTTAGAGGGCAGTATTATAGCAGTTATATTCTTGTACATAGGAGCAGTATTATAGTAGTTATATTCCTGTACATAGGAGGCAGTATTATAGTGGTTATATTCTTGTACATAGGAGCAGTATTATAGTAGTTATATTCATGTACATAGGGAGTAGTATTATAGTAGTTATATTCATGTACATAGGGAGTAGTATTATAGTAGTTATATTCTTGTAAAAGTATTTTTTTCTATATAGTAATAACAATAGTGTCAATGACACATAATTGCACATGAACCTTTCGGACCCTCTTATATAAACTGCTTTACATATGAGGTAGCTCTGGTGTTGATTTCTGTGCTATAACATGGTTTTCAGTACTTTACAATGTGATCACATCTGTTATTGATATAAACATAACACAGACGGTCGGCCATGTCCTGGGATGGATCAGAATGAGCTGCCGTTATTGTTATTCAAATCATTCTTTGGAGACAACATATATATATGTATAAGAACTGAGAATCTACATCTTCTGTCAAATTAAACCGAGTCAATTTTTCCAATGAGCAGTAACGCCACTCCGATTGTTGCCATTTTTGGATGACTTGGCGCTGAAGGTCCAAACAGTTGTTTCAGAGGGAACTTTAAAGATCATTACGTTTTTAATAAATCATCTTGCTTAGACAACCCATGTACGAACATCATGATGAGGACGACTGGCCATTGCCTGGGAGATCGTGACAAAGCCCAGTTCAGCTGAGCGCTCTCACAATCGCAGATTACTCTGTGAATACATTTCAATTTAGAAAATCCGATTTGTATGGGAAATGTAGAAACAAGGTTTCGAGGACGTCCACCAGAGACTTCACGAGACTGTCAAAGTGCCGGGTCATTAATCACTCCTTCCTTCTCCCAGCTGGACGTGTTGTAATGCTCATAAGACAAGAAGCGAGAGGAGAATTTATATGATGATCATATGACACTATTGTTTAAAGAAGGGAAACTTTTGTTCGAAAACTTCCTATGGAGCTCGGGACGGATGCAGGATAGATGGAACCGGTTTAATACTGCAAAGTCTCTGCCAGGTCATTAGGTGACAAGTTCAACAGAAAGTGAGCAAACCGGATCAATGGGACCTTTAACAGGATACACTGGCCAAGGTACCAAGATACGGCTAGAGGAAGGATCTTGGCACGAAATCCCCTATCCGGTAAAACTCAGAAAAAGTCTGAAAAAAAACATTTATTGTGGCTGATATTAAGAGAATATTAAGAGAATTGTTCTTAAAAAGAGCAAAAATTTTAAAAATAATGAGCTTTTTGATATCAGAGGAACAGGAAGAAGAGGAGTCACAGTCTCTGGGTGACAATCCTGGATGTCTACAGTCTCATGAAGATTCATTACTTTCCTTATTAAAGGGGTTGACTAGTAAGATAAATAAAGGACACAAAGTAAACCTTTACCACACCTCTTTTCATCCCTTGCCATGTTCCTTGTGTAACGGGTGAGCGGGTAGTGAACCCACTGGACCACTGCCGGGCTTGCTCCACGGGGCTTAACTAAGCGGCCATCGGGCATCTTCACAGAGCCTTAGGGCTTGTTCACACGACGCTTTTGTGATCCGTTTTACGGATCTAACAATTGTCAGTGTGATTAACATTGCTTTCAATGGCAAAAGCGCAGAGAGAGAGAAAGATAGAGACTGACTTATCCGTAAAATGCAAGTCAAAACCATACAATACCCATCCATATAAAGTATCAACTCTTGCGTCTTTCAGATCCGCTTCCGGATGCAGTTTTCACTCCTCAAAAACGGATCCGTAAAAAGGACCCAAAACGTTGTGTGAACAAGCCCTTAGATGGTAAGGATGGCTTTCCCTGACAGCCGCCAAGTGCGACCTCAGAGCAGTGGCAGCTGGCCAGAAGTGCCAAGGCTAGGCACCAACAGGATTAGGGACACAGATATAGTAGACTAGGGGCCACATGTATGAAAACTGTTTAGGTCTAAAACTCACTTTTGTGCCCATAGTAAACTATGGGCAACAAAGTGAGTTTTAGACCTAAACAGTTTTCATACATGTGGCCCTAGGTGTAGATATATGCAGGTAACTAGACAAAGACAGGGCTAAACGGATGCCAACCAGGAAGGTTAAACGGAAGGCAAGGTACAAAAACATAGACAGACTGGACACAACACCAAGAACATGAGCAGAGACTAAAGCTAGGACACTGGCTAGAAATCAAGGAATAAACATGGCAAGATCACAGGCACGGAACATGGCAAGGAAGCTCATGGACAAAGATACAGACAGAGACATGGAAACCAGCATGGAGACAAACCAACAACATAGAGGATACCACAAGGACACCAACAAGACAGTGCACACCAGACCGCTAACAACCATGAGACAATGCAACAACAAGGATCAGGCAGGGAGTGTGGGGAGAAGGCTTATAACCACACAGGTGGAAGGGGACTGGCAGAGGAAGCCCAACCCCGCTGCACATTGTGGGAATAAAGGAGTGCAAGATGTGCCCACCGCCGTCTATAGAGAGACACGGAATTAGGGCAGCAGCCAAGATGGAGGAGCAGCATAGCCAGCACGGGAAAAACCGCACAGCGCACGCAGGTGGGCAAGCAGCTGTGACAGGAGCGGTCAGTGACACTGCAACAAGAACCAGATCTGCAATGGGAACACAGGTATGTCCGCGGTTTACAGCAGAGGCCGCGGCGTAAGGACAAGAACACAGCCATGTCCGCGGCCCAGAACAGAGACCACGGCACGGACTGTGACACCTTGGGTCCCCGCTGATCATCTCTTCTTTGTCCCATCTGGTGATAGGAAAAAGAAAAAAATGCACCTAACCCAATCACTGACTCTAATCAAAATTGTGACCCATTTGGAAGGGTAGAGCAATGATGAATGATTGTCCACCCAACAGCTATCAAGCCGAACTTAAAGGGGTTGTCTCATCTCACTGTTTCATACAGCAAATCAGCATTCTTTTATTCATGCATCCTGTCACTTCCTGGTCAAGCTGTTTGTAATTAGAATATGAGCTCTGTGTGTTCAGACTTCTGCAAATTAGATAAACAATCTCCTGCTTCCAGGCCCAGAGAAGTTTCTGAGCTAATGTAAATAGTAGTAATTAGTGTCTTTTGTCTGAAAGATCAGAAAACACATAAGCTCTCAGGCTGCCAGCAGTTCTGTGCCTCTACCCCTGTGATGACCTCACTCTCTGGTTATCAGATAAGACAAACAGCAGGGAGAAGAAAGAAACAGGTCGGTAACTAGAGAAACCCGAGAGCCCTCAGAAGGTGATAAAATCATTTGTAGCTCCTCAACAAAAAAATTAAAAATGAACAAAGCGATATATTTGGAAAACGTCTTCATTAAAGGGGTTTTATCATTTCATTAAATGGTTTTCAGAATAAGGGGACAGTGAAAACAAGCAACTTTGCAATTGAATGTCATTAGCAAAGCTGTCTTGTATTCACAGTATTCCTTATCTTGGGTTTTGTTTACACTGATATCCAGTGCTGGTCAAATTCCTGCTGATCCCTCCTCCTTGCATTTCACTAGCTGAGAGCTCATTTACATTCTGTACAGCCCTCAGGTCGATTCACAGAGCGAGCATTCCTGTGTCTCTCACTCAGGGACCAGCACATTTTCACCAGCACACAACCAGAAGAAACAGAATTACACTGAAGGGCTTACACAATCAGGAAACAGTACAATTTGTGTCGATCCCTGCCTGACTAACTCTCCTGCATAGAAGCAGATCTGTGCCGTTCCTAGAGCTGGATTCAAATGTAACACATCTCCAGCTGTGAGAGGAGAGGAGATCACTGCTGAGTCTAGATTGAATGCAGCCTGTGGTATGTAGCGAAGACTGATAGGGAGACACAGTGACATGTGGACTCAGAGGGGAGGGAGGGGGGGGGGAGTCTCGGGAGCCAGCAGTGAAGGGGGAGATGATGTCATACAGCTGGGAGGGGAAGAAACGCCCCTGCATTTGAGGAGTTGACAAGCTGAGAGCAGTGTGAGTCAGCCGAACTAAGGAAGCGATGCATCGCCTTTAAGTGTTCCCACCCACTTCTTTGTCCCATCTGGTGATAGGAAATAGAAGAAATGGCCACTCACCCAATCACTGACCCTAATACAAATTGTGACTAATTTGGAAGGGTAGAGCACTGATGAATGATTGTCCACCCAACAGCTATCAAGCTGAACTTAAAGGAGTTGTCTCATCTCACTGTTTCATAGAGCAAATCAGCATTCTTTCATGCATGCATCCTGTCACTTCCTGGTCAAACTGTCTGTAATTAGCATATGAGCTCCATGTATTCAGACTTCTGCTAATTAGATAAACAATCTCCTGCTATCAGGTCCAGGGAAGCTTTAGAGCTAAAGTAAACAGTTGTAATTAGTGTCTTTTGTCTGAAAGATCAGATAACACACAAGCTCTCCAGCTGGCAGCAGTTACGTGCCTCTACCTGTGTGATGAGGTCACTCTCTGCTTATCAGATAAGACAAACAGCAGGGAGAACAAAGAAACAGGTCGGTAACTAGAGAAACCTAAGAGTCTAAGAGGTGATAAAATCATTTGTAGCTCCTCAAAATAAAAAAAAAATGAAAAAAGCAATATATTTGGAAAACGTCTTCATTTAGTGTTCCCTACATGTTGAAAGCTAATCTTTGTAGTGAGACAACCTCTTTAAAGGGTTATTCTGACCATATTGATTAGTGTTAAATATGTAGGCAAAGTAAATAAAGATTATTACTGAATACATTGCTGTTCTGATGTTGCTTCCTTTAACAGTTAGATCAGTTCTTATCTCCTGATTGTGTGCACAAGCTTCTCTAGGTTACCAATTAACCCTCTCTGCTCTAGTAGCCCTGACCGGGATGGTGGCATCACTCCCTGCTGTGTCTATCAGCAGAAAGGAGCTTGTTTTTCTTTCTTACTGATAAACTTTAATCCTTTAGTGCTCTGTAGCCTTGTGCCCTGTTGTTTAAACCCCTTAAAGGAGTTGTCTCCCTACAGAGTTTCACAGAATGCATGAATGAAATACTCTGCCACTTCCTGGTTCAGACTGACTCATTTGCATACAGCTCCCTGCTCCGTGCTTTCAGTTGCTAATTAGATCAGATTAGCTAAGAAGCTTTTCAAACTGCTCTCAGAAGGCTTTATCTGATCCCCAAAACAAAAGCCCTAATTACAGTTCTGTTTATTTTACATAAATCAAGCTTTTTACTGCTGAGCAGCACAGGACACTGCCAAGACCTGTGTGATGAAGTCACTCACTGTTATCTCCTTGAACAAACAGCAGGGGGAGAATTGTTTACAGGTCGGTTACTGAGGGAACTGAAATAGCCAGGGAGGTCATAAATTCACTTGTATCTCCTAAGGGAAAACAGAGGAACAAAGCAATATATTTGGAAAATGTCTTTATTTTGTGTTCCCTACAATTTGAAAGCTATTCTTTGTAGCGAGACAACCCCTTTAACTACCAATGTCCTTCTAATAGGCATAGCTAGAAATAGCAGATCTGAAATGTAATTCACTGCTGTAGAACCACCCACAGCCTGAATAGGAAGTGGGAGCCCAAAGCTGTAGAACCACATACAGTTTGAACAGAAAGTGGGAGCCTGAAGTTGTAGAACCGAACACAGGCTGAACAGGAAGGGGGAGCCTATAGTTGTATAACTGCCTACAGCTTTAACAGGAAGTGGGACCCTAAAGCTGTAGAATCCCCCATAGCTTGAACAAGAAGTGAAAGCCTGAAGCTGTAGAAAAGCTCACATCTTGAACAGGAAGTGGGAGCCTGAAGCTGTAGAACCACCCACAGCCTGAACAGGAGGTGAAGGAATGAAGTTGTAGAACCACCCCCAGCCGGAACAGGAAGTGGAAGCAGGAAGCTGTAGAACCACCCACAGCTTGAACAGGAAGTAGGAGCCTGAAGCTGTAGAACCACCCTCAGCCTGAACAGGAAGTGGGGACTTGAAGCTGTATATACACACCCAGCCTCAACAGGGAGTGGGAGCCTGAAACTGTAGAACCACCCACAGCCTTAACAAGAAGTGGGAACCTGAAGCTGTAGATCTGCCCTGAGCCTGAACAGGGAGTGAGAGTCTGAAGCTGTGGAACCACCCACAGCCTGAACAGGAAGTGGGGGCTTGAAGCTCTCTGTGAAGAGCAGGCCTTGTGAAACAGTATGGTGAGAACTCCCTTTTAAGGCACCCAGGGTGTTGGTGCAATCTGAAACCTCAAAAAGACATTTCTGATCCCTGGTAGTTTTTAAGGTTGGTGAAGATTTTGGTGCAACTGAGCCCAACACACAGGTGGATCCAAAGGATACAAAGGTACCAGCTTTGTGAATCAAAAACTGTAAACACTAGAAAATGGCACGATTATTAATAGTGCAATAAAAAGCAAGCTGCTACCACCTGTAGCTGTTAACTGATCTTACCTCTGTTTGCTTGCTTTGCTGCCACATGGCATTTTTTCCATGGTGTTTACCTGTTCATCTCATTGGAATCTCCTAAATTAGACAGCCCAAGAAAAGGACAAGGCATTCAACTGTATCTGCCCCAGCTAGACTAAATGGGTAAACACGTAATTGTGTCATCTGGAGGGGATGGGGTATATTTTGTGTTGGCACTAGGACACATAACATGATGGTGGGGGGAGGGGTGGGAGAGGAGCGAACAGAGCACAGCTTACAGGCAAAATCTCCTTGGAAGGGCAGAGCACCATCTCCCTTGAGATTGTGCTGCAGCTGTGGTCAGTACCCCTACAATCATATTGTGCAGCTTGAATTCTACCCTGCAAACTCCGAAGACCAGCCCCAGGTATGATCTTCAGAAGGTCCAGGGGATGGCGTTTAGTACTGTCATGTTTTTGTAGTGTTTCTGTTTTCCCCTTTGGACTATGTTGGACTCATTGGACCACATCGGACCACAGTTGGACCCATTCTGTTAATAAAATATCAATGAGGGCTAGTGTCGGGGAGTGTTGATTTCAATAAAATGTTTTTGTGTTGTGTCACTGTGTTTTTTATCATTTTATTCCAGTGCTAGTAATAAAGGCGTCTGACAGGCGCCTCTCTATTACTAGCGCTAGACCTTGGTGTCAGCCAGCGATGTTTTTTGTCACCCCAAGGTCAACAATAACCTCACGTCACTATTAAGGCTATGTTCAGACGGTGTAATTGCGGGGACGTATTTTGCCTGCAATTACGCGGTGTGCTGGGGAGCGGGGGCCCCCGCCGGCCCCATAGACATTCATTACTAGCGGTGCATATTCGCCGCTAGTAATTGACAGGTCACTTCTCTCCCCGCTCGCCGTATTGTCCGAGCGGGGAGAGGAGACGTAATCCATAGTTGAGAACTGTGGATTACCGTAATTATTGGGACGTATGTTGGCCCGTATTTAGCGCAGTACAGATACGTCCCAATAATTGCCGTGTGTACATAGCCTAACCCAATGTACCAGGGGTACTGGGAAGATCTGGGTTACTGTCAGAAGTTGTCCCTCTAACATGTTGGTCCGCTTCTGGGGTGTATTTTTAGTGTGGGAAGGAACCAGTATCCTGCATCCTCCCCTTTTGCCATAACCCACCGAGGTAAAACATGAAGCTGTAGACTGATTTTATCAGGATGTGAAGGTCCATGGATATTGGGTCCCTCCCATCCTACAATTACTAGCATGCAGCTGCTCCAGAACCAATAATATCCCATTTTTTGGTGAAGTTTTTTTTTTTTTAAACCGGCTATAACCCATAAAAGTAAATTTAGGTTGGATTTGACTTTGGCCCAAACATCACATAAGAGCTTTTTCCTATAAAAGAATAGTAAATGGGGACAGGTTAGGGTGTTGGGGACTCCCATTCTAAAAATACTGGTGTGGGCCATCGAGGTGGGACAGATAAGAATACTTTTAAGGATGAAAACAAAAGCTACTTTAGACTCCACACCCCAAACACACAATTTATAGCACAGTTTATAAGATAATATATTTTCAGTCATGATATTTGAGCGGATATGTTTTATTGGCATGTCTTGAAATGTTATAAAACTCTTAGTGCTGCCTGCTTACAGAGGGGCATTTACAGGGATTAGACTGTGTCTATGGTGCAGCCCAAATATAACATTCTCCCACCAGCCGTAATCCACTCTCTTTGGCCGGAGGTCAATAATAATATATATTTGGACCTGGGTAGCTTTAGAAGGGATTAGTGAGGACATCAAAGGGCTCAGAAGCTGCAAGGACTCATTTATCATGCATCATTAGCACAAGACAGCATTTAATGTATTAATGTGGGCATTCTGCTCCTCGCTCATATCACTGCTACAAAACCCATCTGTCTCATTCAACTCCAGATATGCCACTGTAATGGAGCCAGTGCTACTCCTGGCACAATAACACAACCCGAGATCTTCCTTCAGGATTAGGATGTAATAACAGATAATGCACAGGATTCTGGAGGGGCTGTCTAAGTGATAATGGTTGGGCAACATAGCCTCGGGCCCTGGTACTCAAGCAAAGGGCCAATATTACCACCAGAGGTGTAGCTATAGGGCATGCAGAGGCAGTCACTCATGGGTCCTACTCTGCCACATAAGAAGATATTTTAAATTCCATGTGGTAGGTGGGGGCCCTTTTATAGATTTTGCACGGGGGCCCAGGAGCTTTAAGTTACTACAATTGCATATGAAATCTTATTTAAATGTTTTCCCCAAAATAACATGCATATAACGTCCACACATTACAGCCCTATTGTGCCATAATAATACTGCAATGAAATGTCTGAATACTACCATAAAGTATCCACATTATACCACCAGTGCTTTAATAATACTTTTATAGAGTACTCATGATACTATCAAACAGTGCCATAATACTTTTACAGAGTCCATATAATACTGCCATATAACACCATATTGTTACTTTCATACTGAGTCCATATAATACCACCATATAGTGCCATTGTATTACTTTCATACGGAGCCCACATAATACCATCATATAGTGCCATATTATTACTTTCATATAGAATCTTCATAATATCACCATATAGTGCCATATTATTACTTTCATACAGAGTCCACATAATACCGTCATGTAGTACCATTTTATTACTTTCATGCAAAGTCCACATAATACCACCATAAAGGGCCATATTACTTTCATATAGAGCCCACATAACACCACTATATACTGACACATTATTACTTTCATACAGAGTCCACATAATACCACCACCATATAGTGTCATGCTAATACTTTCATGCAGAGTCACATAATACCACCATATAACACCATATTGTTACTTTCATACTGAGTCCATATAATACCAACATATAGTGCCATGCTAATACTTCATACAGAGTCCAAATAATACCACCATATAGTGTCATGCTAATACTTCATACAAAGTCCAAATAATACCACTATATAGTGCCATTGTATTACTTTCATAGAGAGCCCACATAATACCATCATATAGGGCCATATTATTACTTTCATACAGAGTCCACATAATACCGTCATGTTGTAGCATTTTATTACTTTCATGCAAAGTCCACATAATACCACCATAAAGGGCCATATTATTACTTTCATACAGAGCCCACATAACACCACTACATACTGACACATTATTACTTTCATACAGAGTCCACATAATACCACCACCATATAGTGTCATGCTAATACTTTCATGCAGAGCTACATAATACCACCATATAATGCCACCCTATTACTTACTTATAGGGTCCACATAGTACCATCATATGTAACCATATTAAAAGTTGCATACATGACCACAAACGATAGTGAAAAGTTCCAAAAATACCCTTCTGTATAATGTCACAATTCTATTTCACAGCATAATAGCGCCATATGGTAGCATGAAAATACTTCATTCAGTCCACATAGTGCAACCATATAGCGTCCTGATGATATGAAATATTTAAAAAATAAAGAGCACACCAAATACTGCTGCCATATAGTCGCCACATAATACTGTAATTCAATTACCAAATAAGACTGCCATACACCAACATATAATGCCTAGATACAGTGTCAGTCTGAAGTTCCTTGGGCCCACAGTATTCAGCAAATTAGGACAAAGCATGGCGCCTGGAACTGAATGGGTAAAGGAATATTTTTCTTCAATCTCAGGTTACTTCTGGGATCCCAATATTTGGGAGCCCACCAGGGAATAGAAACTGCAAAAGTGGTTACTCCCTAAAACTGACCCTGAGCTGCAAGCAGCACCTAACAGAGGCCTCATTTGTATCATGTATATCCTCCTGTCCTCTATGTACACCATTGATCTCAGGGCCTCAAATAAAGTTTCAAGTAGATGACTTAGGGGTTTCCCAAATTTGGATCTAATTTGGCTCCCCGCCAGTTAAGGACTGGGGTGTCTGCAGCTTTCCAGTGGAGTGGATTCTTGGGGCCCACCAGAAGAATTAATTCTTGGGGCTCACCAGTGAAGTTGATTCTTGGGGTCCACTAGTGGAGTTGATTCTTGTGGCCCACCAGTGGAGTTGATTCTTGAGGCCCACCAGTGGAGTTGATTCTTGGGGCACATAAGTGAAGTTGATTCTTGGGCCCAATTAGTTGAATTGATTCTTGGGGTCAACTGGTGGAGTTGATTCTTGGTTCCCACCAGTGGAGTTGATTCTTGGGGCCCACCAGTGGACATGATTCTTGTGTCCAACAGTGGAGTTGATTCCTGAGGTCCACCGGTGGAGTTGATTCTTGGTTTTCCCCAGTGGAGTTTATTCTTGGGGCCCACCAGTGGAGTTGATTCCTGGGGCCCATCAATGCAGTTTATTCTTGGGGCCCACCAGTGGAGTTGATTCTTGGGGTCCACCAGTGTAGTTGATTCTTGGGGCCCACCACTGAAGTTGATACTTGGGGCCCACTAGTGCAGTTTATTCTTGGGGCACACCAGTGAAGTTGATTCTTGGGGCCCATTAGTCGAATTGATTTTTGGGTTCCACCAGTGGAATTGATTCTTGGGGTCCACCGGTGGAGTTGATTCTTGGTTCCCACCAGTGGAGATGATTCTTGGGACCCACAAGTGGAGTTGATTCTTGGGCCCACCAGTGGAGTTGATTCCTGAGGTCCACCAGTGGAGTTCATTCTTGGGTCCCACCAGTGGAGTTCATTCTTGGTTCCCACCAGTGGAGTTCATTCTTGGAGCCCACCAGTGGAGTTCATTCTTGGAGCCCACCAGTGGAGTTCATTCTTGGAGCCCACCACTGGACTTGATTCCTGGGGCCCACCAATGCAGTTTATTCTTGGGGTCCACCAGTGGAGTTGATTCTTGGAGTCACCAGTGGAGTTGATTTTTGGTTCCATCAGTGGAGTTGATTCTTGGAACCTTTCTACCTGAAAATCAAGTTGGGGCCTGCGTCTCTGAAACTGGAATTGTAACACCCACCTGACAGATTCAGTGATACATTTCTAGGAGGAATAACAGAGGAACAGCACAACAAGCGTTCTAAAAGTAGTTGTTATATCACAGGGAAAACAAGGATTTACTAACACAAACATGTCAGGAGATGTGACAGCTCACAATTAACCTATAGATGTGAAAAAACATCTGGATGTGTTTGGACTATTATCCTATATACAAGAGTCACATGCTCCAGTGTTAGTAAACTCTGATAATTAGCTTAAGGTATAAAGAGGAAAAACAAACAGCTTAAGGCAACATGACCCTGTGACAAGGTGTGTGCAGCGCATGTGGACTGCAGCAGGTCGTATAACGCGGAGATATATGGAAGGTCCTAATCTTATCCCGTTTACATTTTAAGGACATGAGCTATTTTGGCCTTAGGTAGGCTGAATTTTTCTTTTTTCGTCCAATTTAAAGGGACACTACCATCAAAACATTTTTTTACATATTAACAAGCAATATACAACTATAATGTTTTTTTAACTGGGTGGGTTTATATATATTGATATATACATATATATTGTAAGCGTTCACATGAGTTCGGCCGCCATCTTGGCCCGGCCTGGGGGACACTCTCGCTCTGGGATCGCCGTTTTGGTAACGGAACAGCAAATCGACACAGGATTCTCTTTAAGTCTGGCCTCCGCCAGCTTTATTCTTCAACACAGCAAAACATATACAGCAAACAAAATAAATCCTAGGCCGTCCAGCCACTAACTAAACGTACAGAGAGTCCCTCTCTAGCAGTGGTCTGGGTCTACTACCCAGCCCCACATACATGTACTCACACTGTACGATATAGTCCTTGGGCCTGGCTTCTCTCAAGCCTAGGGGGGGAAGAATTCAGGATACTCTCCTGGACAAAGGCCTGCACATGTCCTCCACTGACTGTGAGCCACACTCCCCCTCTGGTATACTGAAGACCAGGCTATTTAACAGACCTTCAGCTGAGCAACTCTCCTAATTACCACCTGAGTAATTAACTCCTGGTTTACCCTTGCCAGACTGCTGACCTTCCTCACTGACAGCCAGCAACTTGGTAACCCATACCTTGGAACTCAGCTGCTGCAGAACATTCTAGTGGCGGAGAAATGCGATCTTCTAAGGTCGCACCGCCACATACCCCTCCCCTTTGATAAAGGCCGTAGGCCTTTTCACCTTGCACAAACCTTCCTCCAGGGTCAAAGCACCTATTCTGGGGTATCCATCCTTGCAAGACACTCAGCAGCTGGTTTACTTTGAGGGACACGGTACTTTCCACCGAAAGAGTACAGGAGTCATCCACCAACCTCCTACTTATCCTCTTTTCCCAGCTATCTGTGACTTTCTGCTCATCCCAGTTAACACCTATGTTGTAACCTGTTGCTAAGGACAACGCCTCCCTAACCAGGATTATGATATCCTCTCGTTCCTAAACCCTGGCTGATCTATCACTGTTGGTTCTTTCTGAACTTCTACCTGTTGCCCCGGGTAGCCTCTCTCCTACATCCTCAGATGCTAAGACAAGGGAGTCCATACTCCGATTTACTGCAGCTTCCCAGAACTCACTCAGGCTATATTGGGCAACCGCCAGGTCACAATCCTTTCCCTTTCCCAACCCAACAGAGCTGGAGCTTGTCTTTGCACTAACGTCCAACTCAGCGACTATCATAGGAGTGTCTCTACCACTCACCACTGGTAGCAGCATTTTCCTACCATCTGTCTGACTGTTCCCTACTAAAGACCCATCAGAGCACTCACCATAATCCTGAGACATTCCCATACACTTTTCTTCACTGATCATCTCCATGTCTTGTAGTTCTGAGTCTGCAGGACCACCCTGGGGCCTAGACTCCTCTCCACTACAAGACCCTTGGACCTCACCTACCATCACATGGGGACTGCCACCAATCCCATGTATTTGACCCATGTTCCCTATTCCAGCAGGTTCACTTTCCTCTAACAAGGGCCTATAGGCCCCCTGCTCTGTAACATTAGAGACCCTGCTGCCTTGCATCTCATAGACCTGAGGTGCAGCCTCTGACCCAAAACTAAACTCAGTTACACTGGGTTTAAGACCCTCAGGCTGGGAGGACAGAATCCCTTTCCTAGGACCCTGTTCATACCTGTCTGTACTGATCTCCACAGCAGTATCCTGACTTTCTCCTTGCTGTAGAATATACACCTGCTCCCTCCCATAGGGAACCTGGTCTACCTTAATGCCTACCTCACTCTTCACTGGATTATCCGGCATCTCACAACCATCTGTTACTTCCCTCGTTTTCCTCTGTACCTCACTTGTGCTTGAGCACATACTTCCCTCGGCTGTGTCTAGCAGCTCCCAATGGGGAGATTCTTCCTCCATATCTCTGGTACGAACTCTCAGTGTCCGTTTGGACCACTCCTGCACCTGGCATGCTATAAGGCTCCTCTGGTATCTTAGAGTCAATACTGGATCCTTGTACATGGTTCACACCCTTCTCGATCTCAGAGTCTGCTATGTCTACAGTACTGCTTGGGGATACGTTTATCACCTGGACCCCGATTACACCTACTAGCAGGGCAACCACGCTCACTCTCTAGCCTTTCCGTGTCATGCACCATGCTTGCAGGGTGTAGCTCTTGCAACACATTCACCTCTTCTAGAGCCCTAGTAGCAGAAGACACTTGGTTGCTACTAGAGATGACATTGGTTTCATAAGGAATAACACATTTTCCTTCATGGCTATCACCTCCCGGATTCATTACTTCTGCACTACACTCAGACCCACTATCCTCTAAAGGGAATGAACTAGCCTCTTCTTCTGCTATAGCTGCTATCTCACACTGGGCACTACCCTGAGCTGTACTGAGGTCTGTGCTGGGGCCACAAACCACAGGACCTACATTATTTGCACTACTCATGCTGTTGTCCACCACTACCACTGGGGGCGCATCTGCAACTTGCACATTACACTCACGTTCATACAATGCGCTCCGGTCAGTGGTAGACCCATTGACCATCTGGACCCCAGGAGCTTCACTTACAACTGCGGGGCATTCATACTCATGACTTTTCCCCACCGGAAGAGCATAGGATACCTTGTTGCTACTGGCAACCACCTTAGCTCCCCTGGAGATGATCGTGTTAACCCCTTTCTCCTGGTTATCATCTCTCACAGGACACACATCCTCTGCAGTACTCCTAGCGCTGTTAACCCCAACCTCTAGGGGCATACCTGAGCTAGTTTGCTCCACTGCTGGAGATGTCATTCCTAAAGCTAGTTCACTCTTTACACTAACTTCATTATTGTCCAGGGACACCTTTCCCTGGGCACATCTCTCATTAGCTCTGTCTAACTGACTTACTGCAGTCATGTGCGGGGATGTTTCCTTCACATCCCCCGCAGGTGCAGCAGACGTCTGACTGCTACTGGCACCCCCCTGTTCAGACAGAGCATTTTTCACAAAAATAAAATTTTCAATAGACGACTCAGCATGCAATACATTGAGTCCATCAGACTTGACCAGACCCTCTCCAACAGTCCTGCAACTGCTTCCTGGAGTCTTCTGGCCTGGCGGCACCTCTGGACCTCCGTCCAGCCCGGCCAAGTCCTCACACAATTCATGTGTACGTTTAACAGTGTCACTTGATGTGTCATTAGTAACAGGAACAGTCTTACCCCATTCCAGTCGGGTCTCCATGCTTTAGACAATGTCCCTGTACCTGGACACATCTTGGTGACAGTCCTCATCAGACAGAGGTGGGATTCCACCCACCTGGAACTCCTGGATCTGGGGCTGTGATTTCTCTGGCTCCCTGATGAGTAAACCGTCAACAACACCTCCTGCCGCTGTGTGACACCTCCCTCTGGACTCCCTCTTCTGCACGGTGGCAGCGGTTCCCTGTGGATGAAGTGGGTTACCCTTGGAAACAGCAGCATGTCTGTCACTTAGGGACTCCATTTTATCTGGGCGTACATTTATCTCATCCTGTTTGGCATTTAGACTGCTAATCCGTGAGGAGTCACCCCCCTTGTTCTTAGGGACTTAAACAGAGGACAATTCTGGCTCTTCCCTTTTAGGCAGTGGTATAACAGTCTCTGCAGGGGGCGCTTTCCCGGAAATAGCGCCCTCTCCACCTGGCGCCACCTCTGGCCCCCACAACTGCCAGAAAAGCGGAAAGTCTCTGCCAAGTATGATTTCCACCCACAGCCCCTCATATATCTCAAGCACATGATCGATAGCCCCAGGACAAGTCTCAAAACATATAAACACAGTCTCACCAGGTCCTGGTCGGGTCCTCATAAAGGGTATTATCTCTGAGTCAACTCTGGAGACGTTCTACCGACAGTCCAGATCAACCTCAAATGGGATCCCACCCACTTGCCATTCCAGGGTCCTTACTAGCAGTTTCTCATACTGGCCTAAACCAGCCCCTTTCTGCTGTAGAGTTGGGTTACCCCTGGCAACAACAGAATTCAGGCCTCTTTTTGACTTGCCTTTGCCCCGCCTGGGCTTTTCCTTGGAAGGATGACCTGGCCTTTTGCCCTCCAGACATTCCTCACAGCCACAGTCTGGTCCCCCTTCCCACCAGGGCTTTGGTTGGTTAAGGTAGGGCGGTACAGCTTGCCGGGAGGTCCCGGGGTGCACTAACTCACACATGACCTGCCCTCCCCACCAGGACTTTGGTTGCTTCCTGCGACCCATGCTTTCCCCAGCTAGTAAAAGTTCAGACAGCACCAGTCTCTTTCCAGCAAACACACAGTTAGTGTGCTGGGGGGTCTGGCCCTTTCAAAGCTCTGCAGCAATCCCATGCAGCTTTGCAGGATCAGCCAACCAGTTCTTCCAATGCACAGTCACTTTTCAGAAGCAGTAATGGTTTGGCTGCTGGCCCTTTAACATAACCCCTGCAGCCTCAACTGTGCAAAAGTCATCAGTCCACTGGTTCAGCACTCTTGTGTCCATTCAATTGTGCCACACATGCACCAATTCTTGCGCCACTGCGCCACTTTAGTTACTGTGTCAGTCCTGAGGCCAATGTGCCCATTGCATACCTACACCATATGTAAGTGTTCACTCATGTTCGGCCACCATCTTGGCCCGGCCTGGGGGACACTCTTGCTCTGGGATCGCCGCTTTGGTAAACGGAATAGCAAGTCAACACAGGATTCTCTTGAAGTCTGGCCTCCGCCAGCTTTATTCTCCAACTCAGGAAACATGTACAGCAAACAAAATAAATCCTAGGCCGTCCAGCCACTAACTAAACGTACAGAGATTCCCTCTCTAGCAGTGGTCTGGGTCTACTACCCAGCCCCACATACATGTACTCACACTGTACAATATAGTCCTTGGGCCTGGCTTCTCTCAAGCCTAGGGGGAAAGCACCCAGGATACTCTCCTAGGCAAGGCCTGCACACGTCCTCCACTGACTGTGAGCCACACTCTCCCTGGTATACTGAAGACCAGGCTATTTAACAGACCTCCAGCTGAGCAACTCTCCTAATTACCACCTGAGTAATTAACTCCTGGTTACCCTTGCCAGACTGCTGACCTTCCTCACTGACAGCCAGCAACTTGGTAACCCATACCTTGGAACTCAGCTGCTGCAGAACATCCAGTGGTGGAGAAATGCGATCTTCTAAGGTCGCACCGCCACAATATATATAAGTGTGTGTGTATATTTTTGGTTTTTTTTAAAGTTCTCCTATGTAGAAGACTTCTTGGTATGTCTCTCTGACTTCCCCTCTGCTCTGCGGTCTGATAGCACAGAAGTGAGGATCGCTTGGTGGTTTTCTTCCAGGCAGACTATGGCCTTAGAGGTGTAAGTATTATCAGCAGAACATGTAAATAAAGCTGGAATCCTTTAGCGCAGAAAAAGATAACCCCATTATCCTTTCATGTATTGCTCTTGTCATTGCCCCTGCAATCTAGTCTACTCTTATCTATCCCTGTCCAGAGAACAACAGAGCAATCATTATCTGCTACTTGTAATTAGACTACATAGAGATAAGCAACAGCTGCAGTAAAATGAGATTAACCCAGCCAGCCATTTGGGGCTTTTATCTCTTTACTAATACAGCTACAGAAGGACAAAATTTTATTATACGTAAGTTTTATATAGGATTACCAGAATAATAAAAAAAAGTTCTTCCAGAAATTCTAAGAAAATAGAAAACGCTTTTAGGAAACTTTTGGTAAGCCAATCACTCACTAGAATAAGCCAGAGAAATTAACATTTCCCTTTATGTCAAGACCAGGTACCAGTAAGTGGAGATTAGTGGGGACCTAATCAGTGTTGGAATGGCAGTGGTGAGGGTGCAGGGAAGTAAGTAAGGTTTTCTTTCCTGCCCCTTCTAAGTAAATAATATACCTCTAAGCTCTGACTGTGGCAGAGACAGGGTAGCCCTCATTAGGCCCTACTGTCCTGGCAGCCCATAGCCCTCCAAGACTGTGTCCCAGTTGGATTTAGAGGGAGCCAGATGCGATGATCTACATTGACCAGTTGTAGGATGAAGAACAAGGGAGCTCTTTAGACTCTACACCTTAATTTAACCAATACCAAACCAAAGGGGTTTCAGTGTCCACTTCTCTGATAAGTGTCGTAACATGTATAATATACATAGTGACTTAAAGGGGTTGTCTCACTACAAGGATTGCTGCTTTTTATGTTAACGATCTTGCAAAAACAAGTCACTTTGCAATATGTGTCCATTAATAATAATAATAATAATAATAATAATAATGTGTCCTACCTATTCCTAGATATCTCCTTTTGTATTGGATGCATCAGCTCCTCAGGTCACTATAGCTATATACCTGTTTGATCTATCCTGATAGGATGCCAGTGCTGGTCGTTATAGCTACAGACCTGGTGTCCTCAGCAGCTCATCACTACAGACCAGTAAAAGCCAGTAAACACACGCCTGAATTAAAAAATGAAACCAAGAAACAAGATTGAGGTAAGATGAATCGATGCAGTGAGACAACCCCTTTAAGAGCTTTTCACATGGGACAACTATTGGATGAACTAATGTTCGTAGGAACATATGTTGCTGATAAGTGGCCTATGTAAAAGGCCCTGAAATCAACAAACAAATGGGCAATTGCAGGCCTTGGAAAAAGGAGCCTGACATTGAAACAGTGGTCAGACAAGTCAGAAGTCCAGTGGCTATCGGGTAATTGGAACTAGCACCCTGCCTCATGCATCTAAGGAAAGCAATACGAAGCGGCCATAGTCAACTGGTTGAATGTACATGTGTAATGACGCTGGTGGACGCCAAACAACAACAAGCCAAACAGAGAGTTACCCCAACAGTCACATAAAATAGCAAAAGGAAGCACTTAAGTCAAAATACTCATCGCTAGATGATTCGGTAAATGGACATTGTGAGGATGAAGGGAGGTGCACGGTTGGTTGAGACTGAAATGCGGGTTCATTATAGGAATGGGAGAGTAATAGCGATAACTGTCCCTAGCTAACTGTCTTTTATTCTTTTCCTCAAAAGCTTGCCCCATGTCTGCCCTTAACACATGATCCTCTATCCCTGATGCAAACCCTAAAGCCTTATATATGTCCATATGCTTTGTGTCTTTAGGACACAGTTAGTCCAGGGCAGGGCCCTGAAATTAACCATAAAGCCTTTCCCATAAATATATCCCTAAGCTACAACTGACCTTAATACAGCACTTGCCTTTAGGACCTAACAAGTCCCAGACAGGGTCATGAAGTTAGCCCTAAAGCCTTTCCCTTAAATATGTCCCTAAGCTACAACGGACCTTCATACAGCACTTGCCTTTAGGACCTAATAAGTTCCAGACAGGGTCATTAAGTTAACACTAAAGCCTTTCCATTAAATATGTCCGTTCGCTACAAGTGACCTTAATACACCACTTGCCTTTAGGATCTAATAAGTTCCAGACAGTCTCATGATGTTAACCCTAAAGCCTTTCCCTTAATTATGTCCCTAAGCTACAACTCGCCCCAATACAGCACTTGCCTTTAGAACCTAGCAAGTCCAAGGCAGGGCCATGAAGTTAACCCTAAAGACTTTTCCTTAAATATGTCCCTAAGCTCCAACTGAACTTAATACAGCACTTGTCTTTAGTACATAGCAAGTCCCACACAGGGCCCAAAAGAAACTAGTCAGACTCCAAATAATTTTTTCTCAAAGCCTGCTAACTCTAGAACGTGGCCAAACAAAACTGAAAATAAGAAACAAAAAGATACTTCAGCCTGACATAACTGAAGTGGACAATGGACTACAAGAAAGAGCAATCCAACACATAAGGCCTAGATAGGACCAATGCTTCTATAGACCGCCATTTTCAGCTGAGCTTTATAGAGTAGAGTAGAGGTCAGCTGACAAGCAAGGATACCATGCGATCACTCCAAACAAACACATACAAAAAGGTTCAGAATGGTTCACAAAGGAACAAGGTTAACCCTGGTGGACCTCTGAGCATGGCAGTCCAGGAGTTTCTTTTAAACTGAATATACATTCTTGGAAGAGGCAGAAAGGCAGATAGAAGGAGGCAATAAGGTAAGAGGCAGTGTATAAGAGGCACGTACAATATCTGTAGGATGGGAGCCCAGAATCAACTCCACTGGTGGCCCCTAGAATGAAATTCCTTTGGTGGGTCCTTAGCTCCCTAGTCTGGAACAGCACACTAGTCAGAAGACAGACATAACACAGAAACTCTTGCTGACCTAATAAGCAGGATAGGAGAGTTTCTGTCATTCATAAACCATGGGGAGTTACAGGACTTTGCCTAATATATGATAAGTGGAATATTAATTATGTAGGATTCTCTATTGTATGTAGGAAACTCTATTGTTTCTCTTTAAGACATACTATAGTACAGTTGTCTCACACACATATTTCTCTTACCCAGTATTATGAAGTATTGTGCAATTGTGACCAACTTTAAGCTGGCAATAGACATGTCTAGGACTTGTTGGTACATATGGCCAGGTTTTGTGGCAAACAATTTAAAGTTTATGGTGGACCGTAGACAACAGATTGCTGGCAGATCCCACCAAAACTGTCTGGAAAAGCCAAAAGTATCATGACTAGGGTCAACTGTAGGCTTTATGCTTAGACTATAACCAAGTAAAAGTTCTTATCAGACCTAAAATGAATGTGAGACCTATGGATGGGATTGTAATGTGCAAATATTTGCGTAGTCAAAGTGGAAATATACACACCAAAGCCTCGGCTTGTTGAAGGACTCTGGAAATATTGCAAGGAATATTTCAAGTTCATCTCTCCGGAAGTTCATGACACATTATCTTCTTCAGATATTGCAGATCTTTGGAAGGACGGAGTTGGGATATACAGAAGGTGAGTGACATAATCACTATATAATCGTCCCATGCAGCCAAAACAAACTCACCAGTGATATAGGGCTGTTTGTAAACTCTGATATTAACAGGATGTCGAAGCAAAAATAGTCAACGTCAAGTCACATGCTACATGGAGACATGTGAACAAACACCACATGGTCACATAAGTTTTTTTTGGATCCCGGGAATACTAAAAGTTTCAATTATTTCAGGATTATATAAAATAGAAAAGTTAATTTCTAACAGCATTTTAGGATAATCTGAATGAAAAGAGGGGGCTCCCCATTCCGGACCCTTAATTGATTGGCTACAAAGAGCATCTCTTTTTCTGGGAGAACCGACATTTCTATCCATCACAAGGGCAGCTCATTGCTATTAATGTAATGTCACGTTTTATGTCCTTTGCTTGGCTGTAGAAGAATTGCTTAACCCCTTAAATTTGCAGCTATTTTGGTTTTCATTTTTTCCTCCTCGCCTTCCAAGAGCCATATCTTTTTTATTTTTCCATCTACATAGCTTTATGAGAGCTTAATTTTGTGGGACAAGATGTTCAAGATGTCCTTTTTATTAGTGCCTTTGACAATAACATATAATGTGCTAGAAACCTTGCCTATGGAACATCCAAATGTGTGAAGAGGTTTAAGGGTTTTTCCCACCAAAGACCTTTAGGACCTGCACCTATCTTGGGAATATATCCTCGAAAGTATCTGTACAGAATGGGGAACCAGTTGTGCTTGCCCATGACTCTCCATTCTGCTCTTTGGGAGTTCTGAGTACGGCTGAACATTCCACTCCACTGTACTGGGAACTCTCATAGAACAGTATGGAGAACTCAGCACTCCCCTGTACTGGGAACTCCCATAGAACAGTATGGAGAACACAGCGCTCCTCTGTACTGGGAACTCTCATAGAAAAGAATGGAGAACACAGTGCTCCCCTGTACTGGGAACTCCCATAGAACGGAATGGTGAACACAGCGCTCATCTGTACTGGGAACTCCCATAAAACAGAATGGAGAACACAGAGCTCCCCTGTACTGGGAACTCCCATAGAACAGAATGGAGAACACAGCACTACCCTGTACTGGGAACTCCCATAGAGGAGAATAGAGAACACAGCGCTCCCCTGTACTGGGAACTCCCATAGAGCAGAATGGAGAACACAGCGCTCTCCTGTACTGGGAACTCCCATAAAACAGAATGGAGAACATGGCTCTCCCCTGTACTAGGAACTCCCATAGAATAGAATGGAGAACACAGCGCTTCACTGTACTGGGAACTCTCATAGAACAGAATGGAGAGTCATACCAGTGTGACTGGCTCTTTATTCTGAGCCAACACTTTCAGGGGACCATTCCCGAGATGGACGCAGCTCCTGGAGGTGGGATCTGCACCTACCACATTTTAATGGCTTATCCTATTGATTTGCCATCAAAATGTATGATGAGATCATCCTTTCAAAGGCTCCCACAAAGTTTACAACTTGATGCTGGGGGTCCTGATAGCGGGCACCCAATGGTCACTTTATCATCCGAGTTCTCCTTTCTCAAAACTGGATTGTACTAAGTTACTTGTAATAGGGGTACGGGTCGTTTCTTTTGGCCAAAGCCGTGGAGAAGGGCTCCTGCTACAGTTAAAGGGGTTGTCTCACTGCGAAGATCATAGTTGAAAATGTGGGGACCAAAAATCTAAGGATGTACGTCCTTGGTTACTATTGGCAAAGTGCTACGGTTTTAGAGAACGGGCTGGTTTACATGTGCTTAGCAACGAGGAGGGGCAGGGATATGTGTATTGGCAGGCAAGGAGGAGAAGCAGTGAGAGGACATGCAGGGGGGTTGTGTGTATTGTATCCTCTTCACTGCCTCTCCTCCATGTCTGTGGCTGCTAATACACATATCTCTGTGGCTGCCAATACACCCTCCCCTGCTCTTCACTGCCTCTTGTCCCTGCATGTCGCTGCCAATACACACAACCCCCCTGCAAGTCCTCTTCACTGCTTCTCCTCCTTGCCTGCCAATACACACAACCCTGCCCCTCCTCTTCACTGCCTTTCCTTTGCATGTGCATT
This sequence comes from Phyllomedusa bahiana, assembly GCA_025379985.1. Lineage (NCBI taxonomy): Eukaryota > Metazoa > Chordata > Amphibia > Anura > Hylidae > Phyllomedusa > Phyllomedusa bahiana. The sequence goes on from JAODAL010008076.1 coordinate 57,591, forward strand.
CTTGTCCACGACCTGGGCGGGACAGAATGCTTCCTCGACCTGTAAACAAACACCGTTGCTAAGCACATGTAAACCAGCACGTTCTATAAAACCATAGCACTTTGCAAATAGTAACCAAGGACGTACATCCTTAGATTTTTGGTCCCCACGTTTTCAACTATGATCTTCGTAGTGAGACAACCCCTTTAATTGCATTACTGCTACACACAGGTTTATGAAAAGAAGAGAGATACACATAGAAGAATTATTTTCTATAGTTTTCATAGATTTGATTGTAATATGAGAAAAAATAGAAGGTCGAAACCACCACTGGAACATACTCCTTTAATCCAAAAATAATCATCATGGAGTGTAAATTCTCATTACTAGAGGTCTTGGCCGAATTATCTGGGAGTCTTCTGTAGCCTTATGTAAGGACTGATCACGATCGATGTATAATTGGGAACTTTCCAGAATGTTACCATTCATTGCAGACATAATCCAGTATAATACACACATATTTTGGTTCCTCATCTTCTGAGCTGGGGATTTACTTTGTTGGCTTTGACTCTTGAGCATTGGTTTTGCTTTAGTGTGTCAGTTGTGGTGTTAGGGTTACAGAGTCAAAACCTCCATCCATGGTTTACTAACATATCCAACTGAATAAAAAGAACACTTGTAAAAATACAGACCATTAAAAGCTGGATGTTATCCAATATATTACCACACCATCAAAATGGCTGTTTCACAGCTTTCTTAATTTCACAAACCTAAAATCTGGCTTTCAAAAGCCTTGAAAACTTGAGTTACAATTTCTGATTGGAACTGTAATGGGAACCTTAAAGGGAATGTGTCGTCAGAAAATATTTAATCCATGTTTTTATGTGAAACATAGTTTTTTTTAAAGAATTGTTGTTCTGTTTTTATTTTTTGTAATGTAACTTTATTTTTAGAACTCCTGCAGTTCTCACTTTGGCCACTAGGTCTAATAATAGTCTGACACTTCCTTTTGTAGAGATAGCTTTTCAGCAGTCTCCTCATTCTCAGCACAGGCAGGATTACACTGAAAGGGGACACCAATGTGTATAGATAACACAGGATCCACCAGTCACAGCAGGAGATAGTTACAGCTCCCTCTCTCCTCCTCCCTGCACACTGACTTCTTCCCAAGTCACAGAACCTAGAAAAATCGCCTATAGAAGTCAATGGGTCTGCTCTTGTTCACAGGCTACAATGTGTATAGATAACACAGGATCCATCAGTCACAATAGGACATAGTCACAGTTCACCCTCCCTGCACACTGACTTCTTCCCAGGTCACAAAGCAGGCCCACAACACTCTCCTATAGAAGTCAGTGGATCGGCTGCTGAGCACAGACGGCAATGTGTATAGATAACACAGGATCCAGCAGTGACAATAGGACATAGTCACAGTTCACCCTCCCTGCACTGACTCCTTCCCAGGTCACAGAGCATGCCCACAACACTCTCCCATAGAAGTCAATGGGTCTTCTCCTGTTCACAGACCTCGATGTGTATAGATAACACAGGATCCACCAGTCACAATAGGAGATGTAACAGCTCCCCCTCCCGGCACACTGACTTCTTCACAGACCACAGAGCATGCCCACAACACTCTCCCATAGAAGTCAATGGGACTGATCCTGTTCACAGACTTCAATGTGTATAGATAACACAGGATCCACCAGTCACAATAGGAGATGTCACAGCTCCCCCTCTCCTCTTCCCTGCACACTGACTTCTTGCCAGGTCACAGAGCATGCCCACAACACCCTCCTATAGAAGTCAATAGGTCTGCTCCTGTTCACTGGCTCCAATGTGTATAGATAACACAGGATCCACCAGTCACAATATAGCTATGTTCACACGGCGTAATTGCGGGCACGTATTTCGCCCACAATTACGCCGTGTGTACGGGAGCGGTGCGGGGGGGGGGGGGAAAGGGGTGGCAGCCCGCCGACCCATAGACATTCATTATTCCGGAGCAAAATACGGCGTGAATAACTGACATGTCACTTCTCTCCCCGCTCGGCGTATTGAGCGAGCAGGGAGAGGAGCCGAAATCCATAGTTCTCTATGAGAACTGTGGATTGCCGTAATGACTGGGATGTATCTCGCCCCGTATTTCGCGCAGTACGGCGTGAAATACGGGCCGAGATACGTTCCAAAATAAGCCGTGTGAACATGGCCTATGAGATATCACAGGTCCCCCTCCTCCTCCCTGTACACTGCCTCCTTCCCAGGTCACAGAGCATGCCTAGACAACTCTATTATAGAAGTCAATGGGTCCGCTCCTGTTCACAGGCTCCTATGTCCATGAAGCTGCTGTAAAGCATCTCATCTCTCTAAATGCTGTTAAAAGCAGCTCAGGCAAGATGGCTGCCCCCATAATCACATATTGACGACCGAATTGAGGAATCTACAGTCAGAAAATAAAAACCACTAAGAAGAAAATAATATGGATCAATGTCTGGTTTTGGTTAGTAAAAAAAAAATTATGATAGATTCTCTTTAACAACCTTTTAACACATTGATGGCATATCAATAGGATAAACCATCAAAGTGTGATCGGTATAACTCTGGTCCCTACGCCTATCTCAGAAATGGGCTCCCTAAAGTGAACAGAGAGCCAGTCGCATTTGTGCATGACTCTCAACACCCCTTTTACCTACATTCAGAAACCCCATAGAACAGAACTGAGAGGCATACACAAGCCCCATAGACTCTGCATTCGGAACGGAGTCATTGGGGGCACTCAAGATAATTGCAAGTCCCAGAGGAGGAGCCTGCACCTATCACACTTTGTTAGTTTAGCCATCAAATATTATCAATAAGCCATCACGGTACAAGATGGGAGCATCCCTTTAATAGTGGTTGCCTAGTTTTCCCAAAAATATTTATGACCAGAATTGTGAGCAAGATGACTAGTTAAGGAAATTTATTAAAAGGTTGTTCCATGAAACTACTTTTTTTTAGTTTTCAACCCATTAATCAGTTATATTATCAAAGTTAAAGGGGTTTTCTCAAAATGCTGTTTCACTGAGTCACAAGCAGTTTTACACTCACTCTGTCTCAAGCTGTGGGTGGTTCTATAGCAGTGATTAGCATTTTTAGCTTCTCTGTAACTATTGGAGCCTTTACACTGAAAAGTGTAGGAGAGCTAAACTTCAGTAAACTAAAGGTACATGTGCTGTGAGGACCGAAAACGACTGCTTATCTGTAAACAGAAACTAATCTTGTTAGAGATAATTGGTTTGCTCCAGAGTGAGGGAATGAGCTCCAACCATCCATGGGGACATCACTACTTGCTCGCTCCTCCAATAGGATAACAGCGTTTGGTCAGGTCACCATAAAAACCCGTGTACACTCAGAGCACATAATATCTATCTTATTTCATGACTAAAGTAAAATCTATTGACCAATGTATTTCGAAAAAGTCTTTCATTACTTGTCCCTACATATTGGAAGCTAATCTTTATAGTGAGAAAACCGCCTTAAGGAAATGTATTAAAATGTTCTTCCCTGGAGCTACTTTTTTCATTTTTTTTTTTTACTTTTCTAACCTATCAATCAGTCAGATCATAAAAATAAGTTAAAGGGGTTGTCTCATCTCAAATTTTCATAGGATGCATGAATGAAATAATGCTGCTTTGCTCTGTCACTTTCTGGTCAAGCTGTCTGTAATTAGCATATGAGCTCTGTGTATTCAGACTTCTGCTAATTAGATTAACTCAGAAGCTTCCTTGGTCCTGACAGCATGAGATTTAAGTAAACAGCAGTAATTACTTTTTTTTTGTCTGAAGGATTAGATAACAAACAAGCTCTCACTGTCCATAGTTGTGTGCTGGCCAGGACCTACGTGATGACCTCACTCCCTGCTATCAGATAGAACAAACAGCAGTGGGGGAGATGTACACAGGTCGGTCACTTGGGGAACCAGAGAGAGCCAGGAAGATGATAAAATCACTTGTAGCTCCTTAACAAAAAAAAAATGAACAATGCAATATATTTGGAAAACATCTTCATTTAGTGATCCCAACATGTTAAAAGCTATTCTTTGTAGCGAGACAATGCCTTTAAGGGTGATATCTGTGACCCCCATCATTGCCCAGAATGAGGGACCTCAAACCAAAGAGAGAGAGAGCTAGACAACTACCACCATGGAGATGTGAGGCAGCCAAGTGTGTCCTCCTATATGATCAGAGGTGAACAAGCTCTTCTGTGTCCAACGAAAATGCATACCCTCCTTAAACTCATAACCTGAAATGTTGTAGGGCACAAAGAAATTTTAATGCAGAGTATTGCTTATGTTTAATGTATATATTGCACGCCTATCACCATAATGGCTCCCTAGGCACCTGACTACTCTGTCTCATATCCCAGCCACAATCCCTACTCCACTGTATACCAGCAATATGAAGAGTACTTCGCTTCTAGTCAACTATTCTGTAGTTAGATTTGTTTCAGCGATATCTGAGTGACAGACAATATGGCAGCCACTCCATTTGGGCACCCAGCTTTAGTATTATCACATTCAGAATGTTATCATAGTCCTTTGTTGCTCGAATTGGTTCTAGAACTCAAAGGGTTACTCCGAATTACAGGCAGAATGTTTCATTGTCCATAGGGCACTCATTCTTCTTCCCATAGTATAGAGTCAAGGTCTCTCATCTGATGCCTTCTGACGCAGGTCTTCTCCCTCCTGGCATTCCTGCGGGCTGGGTACAGGACGTGCTCTGGGGGGTGGCTCCTGTCACCTTGAGTTCTTCGGTTATGTTGCCTCCAGTTTGTTTTCTGTCAAGGTAACATGGAAAGGATGAGCCCAGGGGAGGAGGACTAGGATGCTCCCTCAGACCTGATGATGAGAGAGAGGAAGGGAAGATGATCAGAAAGGGCTCATTAAAGGAGACTGATAGCTTCTGCCTTCGACCTTCACCGACTCCTTCTTAGAGGGAGTAAAAGTTTTGAAAATATTTATGAGGCTCTGAAACAGAGGGATTAGCTTGAGGATATGGAGTCAAATTTACTGTCCATCGTTCACAAACTTTTTCTGAAAGGTTTTCTAGGAGAAGAAATTTACAGTGAACTCGAGAACTAGAGACGATCACCTAAAGAAGACCATAGAAGTTAGATGGCTGGTGGTCATCAATGGGTAGCATAAAGCTTTTGGTGTAGAAGTCAGTGCTGGCCTTGAGGACTCTCAAATCTTGTCTTCTACCATACCTCAATGATGTGTCATAAGACAACAAGAGTGGACATGCCTTTTAGATCTGTTTTTGTCTCCTTATTCTACTATCTCTCTGTCTCCAGTGTAAGGTTAAGGTAAATCCACTGTTTATTTATGGAATGCTAAGTCTCATTACCCTTTTGGTGTCTTCAAATCCAGCTCCACCATCCACCTTCTCCCACTCTTGTTTGATTAGACAACAAGAGTGGACATGCCTTTTAGACCTCTTTTTATCTCCTTATTCTACTGTCTCTCTGTCTCCAGTGAAAGGTTAAGGTGAATCCACTGTTTATTTGGCCAATAACTATCTCCCTTGATCCTTTCATGCACTTGCTCATTTATATTTAGCTTTGCCATGCACCCATGTGTTTTTAATGGGGTGAGCAGAGAAAAGTGCTGTCACACTCTACTGGCACTGGGTTGTCTCCCCAAGAACAAAACGATCTGGTAGTTTTAGGATAACTTCCCAGTAACTTCTATCCCTTAACATCATCTGTCAGGAGGGATTTAGGAGGCCCACCAACCATGGCCCTGTTAAAATTAGTGGTTTCCCAGAAATGTATATGGCCAACTTAAAATTGCAATGAGAAATGGCCTTCCAAAGGGTTCGTCTTCTCAACGAAGAGCTAATGATGCTCGCTGAATATGTGTCTCTAGTCACTTGTACCGTCTACATTGATGGTATGAGCCCACACAAGATCACCTCTTTCTAAACAAATAATAGCAAAGGGGGAGCCAGCTGAGAGTTCTGCCCCTTGACTCCCACAATGCTACATACTTCACCACAATCTGGTCCCTCCCTGTGAACCATAGATAGATGGCTGGTGGTCGAATACTCATTCGGCCAATAACTATCTCCCTTGATCCTTTCATGCACTTGCTCGTTTAGCTTGGCCATGCACTCATGTATTTTTAATGGGGTGAGCAGAGAAAATTGCTGTCACACTCTACTGGCGCTGGGTTGTCTCCCCAAGAACAAAAAGATCTGGTAGTTATAGGCTAACTTCCCAGTAACTTCTATCCCTCAACATCATCTGTCAGAGTGGATTTAGGAGGCCCACCAACCATGATCATGCTAAAATTAGTGGTTTCCCAGAAATGTATATGGCCAACTTAAAATTGCAATGAGAAATGGCCTTCCAAAGGGGTCGTCTTCTCAACGAAGAGCTAATGATGCTCGATGGAATATGGGTCTTTAGTCACTTGTACTGTCTACATTGATGGTATGAGCCCACACAAGATCACCTCTTACTAAACAAATAATAGCAAAGTCGGCGCCAGCTGAGAGTTCTGCCCCTTGACTCCCACAACACTACATACTTAACCACAATCTGTTCCCTCCCTGTGAACCACCGCCATAATGATACTCTTAGCATCGCTTGTAAACACGTTGGGTGACACATACTTGGCCAACCAGAATTCTAGACATCCAATTTAAGAGATCTTCTGAAAATGCCCTTCTGCATTGGACTCTGTTAAAGAAAAGTAACCTATACACACCTCCCTAATGGCCGCTGAAACTAATGTCCATTTATGGTGCTCTAGCAGTGATCTTACATTAATTGGTCATGTGACTATGGGTCAGTTACAGACCTCAGACCTCACTTTTGTGGCTTACCCTTATTGACCATATTTCCAACCTCCCTATAGTTTGCCTGGTTTTCCTATTGCTGATGTTATCCAGATAATCAACCCCCAAGCTAGCTAAGGTCATGGAAGTCCTGGGGCTAACTGAGTACCTTGACTCTAAAGAAATTCATGAGTAAGTGGGATGCGCTGGGTAAAACTGAACCATCTGGTTGGTTATTACTTTGGGTATTCTAGGAACCAAGGGCGACAATTATGAAACTTGGCACCAACAGTTCCAGATCGATATAGAGGAATGGAGAATGTGACAGTATGTATGTACCTGTCATATGTGGGTTCAATAAATCCGGCGTGTGCTATGTCTTGCAGAGCATACTATATCTTTGGCGCATTCAAGGTGCCATACCTGGCACAAGATTTGACGTACGACTGCTCATACATCTATAGAAGAGGGCTATGACAATTTTTTGGTGCAAGATATGCCCCAAAAAATTGTGCAGCCCCGTTCATACATGTCGCCCCAAGTGTTCTTGTCCAAAAATGTGGGTATAAGGTTATGAGTCAGTCAACAGGGCGTTATGCCCGTCCCTCTTGTAGAGTCTGAGTTGTATCTGAACAGCGAATTATGAGGAGCTCTTAGTCCACATTGTAAATTTCCCATTGATGATTCTACAGATCAGCCATATTAGTGCCCCTATCAACTCGTAACTCATACAACTGAAAAATGTAAATAGTAAAATATTAAATAGTAAATTAAATACTAAAAATGTAAATAGTCTCACGCCTAGACTATTGCAACATCATTCTCTGTGGCCTCCTAGCTAGCATCCTCGCTCCCCTCCAATCCATCCTTAACTCTGCTGCCCATCTGATTCACCTCTCTCCTCGATACTCCTCTGCCTCTCCCCTCTGCCAATCCCTTCACTGGCTTCCCATTGCCCACCGAATCCAGTTCAAGTTAGTAACCTTGACCTACAAGGCTCTCCATGACCTCTCCCCTCCATACATATCTGCCTTAATCTCCAGATATCTCCCCTCACGCAATCTCCGCTCCTCACAGGACCTTCTCCTCTGCTCCCCCCGTGTCAACTCCTCACACAACCGTCTCCAAGACTTCTCCCGTGCTTCCCCCATACTCTGGAACTCACTACCCCAACACCTCAGACTCTCCCCCACTCTCACCAGCCTCAAAAGCAACCTTAAAACCCATCTCTTCAGGATTGCCTATACACAACAATAACCCCACCGCCAGTACACCGGCCCACAAACATGTCTGCCCCTCACCTTCTGTCTCTTCCCACCTTCCTTTTACAGTGTAAGCCCTCACGGGCAGGGACCTCTCTCCTTCTGTACCAGTTGTAGTTACTAATTTGTCACCTTTGTACTTGTTTGACCTATGTTATGTATGAAACCTGGATGTACAGCGTTCTGGAACCAAGGGCGCTCAAAAATAAATAATAATAATAATGTAATAACTTCCTCTACTGCAGACTAGTTACATAGTTAGTACAGTTGAAAAAAGACATATGTCCATCAAGTTCAACCAAGGGGGGGGGGAATGTGGGTGAGGAGGATAAGGAATTTTAAGCTTTTGTTCTCCTACTGATGAAGACTTGGAACCCATAAGGCAAGAACCAGTTTGTCCTAAAGGAACATTTCATTCCTGATCCCAGAGTTGCCACCAGGCTAGGCGTTTTATATGGCTACATAAGTATTAATATTATTTTGCAGTAAGTAGTTATCTAAGCCTTTCCTGAAACCTTCACCTGTTCCTGCTGTGACTAGCTCCTCAGGCAGCGATTCCACAGATCCACAATTATCTCTATAACCCCTTCTGATACAGGAGATATGTGTATGTCCTGCTGCCAGTAAGGCTCTATGTAGCGGGATTACTCAGTAAATTGACTACATAGTAGGCTATTGTCAAGTGCTAATTGTAGATAACACCAGTAACAGCAGGGGATGGAGCTGACTCCATTCCCTGCTGTTTAACTTTGATGTCTACATGAATGAGAAACAGTGCTATGCACCGTTTCTCACTATGATCGGCACCCCCAAAGCAAGATCACAGGGTGACAACCCGTTAACATGGCGACTGAAAGTCTTGTGAAGGCTTCTATCGCTGCCATGTCTACCATTTTACTGTTTCCTGCCCTAAGCAGGAAGTGGTAAAACCACCATCTTTGTCACCTTTCTGCATTGTTTACACAATGCAGAAGGGTGTACTAACTATCGCGCTCCCTAGTAGTCATGTACTCTAGATGGACTCAGTGTTGAAGTTAAAAAAATAAATATATAATGCTTGAAAGTATAAAAAATAAATTGAAATCACCCCCCTTTTGCCATTTTATAATTTAAAAAAAATAAAAAAGTTCCACATAATTGGTATCGCCACGTTTATTAAAAGATAACATAATTTTACCCAAATGCAGAACACCGTAGAAGAGAAAGAATTCTAAACATTTCACTAATTCCAGACACTGGATTAAAAAGTGATCAAAAACTTGCATCTATCCCACAATGTTACTAACAAAAAATGCACCCATACATAGGTTAATTTAAAAATGTAAAAATTTAAAAAACAGAAAATTTTATTATATGGATGGAAAAATAAAAAGTTATGGGTTCCAGGTGGAGGGAATGTCTCTCTTAGGGGCAGGTACCCTGTAGACCACTCCATGAGCCTCCTGTGTTGTTCCTTGTTTTATATAAGTAACAGACGTCTGTTAAATCCACAAAGAATAAGGATCTGACCAGTCTCCGCTTCAGCCCAAGATCTGGTTAAATGAGTTTCACTGTACTTGTCAAGACCTTGATTTATTGTTTGCTGACGATGTTCTGGTTTTCGTGACCAACTAATGCACAACAATCATCTGAGATCCTTTCTTGGAATTACATTATCACATGTTTTAAAAGGCTTTTCCAGGGTCTATCTTATCATATCTGAGGGGCTGGCGTGTCAGGGAGAAGGTGGATGGTGGAGCTGGATTTGATGACACCAAAAGGGTAATGAGACTTAGCATTCCATAAATAAACAGTGGATTCACCTTAACCTTTCACTGGAGACAGAGAGACAGCAGAATAAGGAGACAAAAAGAGGTATAAAAGGCATGAACACTCTTGTTGACTAATGAAACATCATTGAGCTATGGTAGAAGACTAGATTTGTGAGCCTTCAACTCCAGCACTGACTTCTAGTCCTAAAGCTTGATGAGTACAAATCCCTATGGCACAGCACAGGGGTGGGGAACATCTGGCCCAAAAGCCATATATAGCCCATGAAGTTATTTGGTATAGCCCTATGATCAATGTCATCAAGTCAGCAGACAAATGCGGGGCGCTGTAAAGAACAGCGCATGCGCAGTAGCAGATCTCGCTCAAGCGGTTGCTTCCCGATGTGCTACTGTGCACGTGCTGGTCTTCCAAGCTCCTGGCACTTGTTTGCTAACTCAGGGCCATCAAGCGCATCAGTAACAATTCTAGCCATGCCTTTAATGCCATGATATGCCACTGCACATTGGATTAAGAAGGGCATGGACGTCATAACATGGGAGAAACAGAGATTTGGGTGCATTGCATCTAAACTCTGGAGGTTTGGCATCTAGGACTTTGAGGCCAACTCAAGTCAATGCCACTTGCACCTTGATATTCTACTGCACATTGAGGGAAGAAGGGCATGGACGTCACGGCACGGGGGAATGTAGACTGGAGCGCATTGCATCTCAACTATGGAGGGTTGGCCTCTAGGACTTTGAGGCCAACTCTAGTCAATGCAACTTCTATCTTGATATTCTACTGCACGTTGAAGGAAGAAGGGCATGGACGTCATGGCATGGGGGAAAGTAGACTAAAGCGCATCACATTTTAGCTATGGGGGGTTGGCCCCTAGGACTTTGAGGCCAACTCTAGTCAATGCCACTTGTACCTTGATATTCTACTGTTACTGTATTGATGGAAGAAGGGCATGGACATCATAGCCCAGAGGGAATGGAGACTTGAGCGCATTACATCTTAACTCTGGAGGATTGGCCTCTAGGACTTTGAGGCCAACTCTAGTCAATGCTGCTTGTACCTTGATATGCTACTGCATGTTAGGTGAAGAAGGGCATGGACGTCATAGCTCAGGGGGAATAGAGACTAGAGGTGCATTGCATCTGAACTCTAACGAGTTGGCCTTCAAGACTTTGAGGCCAACTCTCGTCAATACTGCTTGTACCCTGGTATGCTACAGCATTTCAGGGTAGACATGGACACCCCAGCATGGGGAAAATGGAGACTCAGGCGCATTGCATGCAAACTTCCAACTCTTGTCCATGCCTTTTCTCCCCGATATGCCGTATCTGAGAAAGGGCATGGACAAGATTTGCTGATGATGTACTTGTCCATTCATTAATGTACATCTGTGCTTGTGCTTCTCAGTGAGAGGCGCAGTTTCAGCCCCCAAACTATATAGAACTATTTCCTCTCTCTTCACCATAGCAGCCTCTCTCTCTCACTAGACTCCAGCCATCAGGTCAGCAATTCTGTCTCAGGTCTTAGCATGCTTACTGTGACAATCTAGTAGATCTGCTTCATAACTCACAGTACCTCAGTGGCCTCCCTCTCTGTGGATGGGTACTATTCCCATAATAGCTCACTTTCTTCTGTCTCTCTCACTTCATCCCTCAGACTGTTCCCCACATTGTCCTTCATGACTCACTGTGCTCTATCTTCTTCTGTTTACCTATTTCTACTCTTTCTCTCTCATCTGCACTGTAAACTATTTTCCAGTGGACTGGGAAAGCCTGACCTGGTCCACAGCTGGCTTGTGGTTAAGTGACCCTTTGCTGGACAACTGGAACTGCAACAACAACTGCAGGCTGAACTTTATAATTTAGACTAAGTAACATCACATGGCAGCCTTTACTTATAACTGTGTGACCTGCAATCCCCTCCCCCACTCACATCGCATGGAGTGACTGGAGGCCCAGTCATGCTTTCCCCCATTCTATCCTTCTCAAAGCAAGCAATACCCTAACTAAGTTGCTTAGTCATGTAAACCCATACATTTACATTATCCTCCCATTCGTAATGGGTGGTCCGACCCCCTGCAGTACGTTGAATTTATTTCACAAGTGGGAGATAAGAACTTCTCTCCCTCTGGTAAGAAGCAAAATCATAACAGCAATGTATTTGGTAACAGTCATTATTTATTGTTGCCTACATGTTTAAGCTAATGAAAGTGGTGAGAAGACCCCACTAAGCAAAAAGATTTCAAACGTGAAAATTAAAAAATTTGTGCAGGATTTGTATTTGGAAACATTCCAGATTCAAGACAGAATGTCCCCTGCTGGTGGCCACCTTGGCCGTCTTCTGCAATATCAAGTTAAGTAATAGCCGTACTTTAATCTCCTCTCTGGGCCACCAGTGTCACCAGATCTTAGCTACTAATGCAGAAGACACCTCTGGATTTTCTCAGGATCAAACACATAGAACCGTGTTTCCTCCAGGTTTAGGGATTTGCTGGGAAGTAACCTCTAGACGGTGTTCTCCACCCGATTCTAGTGGCAGAAACAGAAAAACATTCAAGAAGATTATCAGGATCAAAAATTAGGAAATTGCTTCCATCCCAAAAACCAGACAACTTTCCTGATACTAACCAGGCGTCTCCTACTGTTCCATACTCCCGGGAATGAGATCCAGATCTTTGCTGACTCCCAGGACAGCTGCATTCTCTAATCCTGCAGACAATGTTAAATGTCATTGACATGTGATCTTCCACAAAATCGAATTTTGAAAATATTGTAAATGTTCCCTTGGGTGATGGATGAACCCCCAAGGCTCGGCACTAACAAAACTGACTAATGACTAAACAATTAAAGATTTTGTATAGTATATATTAAAGGGGTGTTCCAGCCATAGACTTTGATGCCAAATCAGTAGGATATGTTCCAACTCCAAGACCCACACCTATCTCTGAAATGTGCCTCCAAAAGTGTCAGCTCAGAATGGAGGTCACGACTCTCTATTCTATGGGAATTCCCAGTACAGGGGAGTGCTGTGTTCTCCATTCTGTTATTTGTAAGTTCCCAGTACAAGGGAGCGCTGTGTTCTCCATTCTGTTCTATGGGAGTTCCCAGTACAGGAAAGCGCTGTGTTCTCCATTCTGATCTATGGGAGTTCCCAGTACAGGGGAGCGCTGCTGTGTTCTCTCCATTCTCTTCTATGGGAGTTCCTAGTACAGGGGAGCACTGTGTTCTCTCCATTCTGATCTATGGGAGTTCCCAGTACAGGGGAGCGCTGTGTTCTCCATTCTGTTCTATGGGAGTTCCCAGTACAGGGGAGCTCTGTGTTGTCTCCATTCTGATCCATGGGAGTTCCCAGCGCAGGGGAGCGCTGTGTTTCTTCATTCTGTTCTATGGGAGTTCCCAGTACAAAGGAGTGCTGTGTTCTCTCCATTCTGTTTTCTGGGAATTCCCAGTACAGGGGAGCGCTGTGTTGTCTCCATTCTGATCCATGGGAGTTCCCAGTACAAGGGAGCGCTGTGTTCTCTCCATTCTGATTCATGGGAGTTCTCAATACAGGGGAGTGCTGTGTTGTCTCCATTCTGTTCTATGAGAGTTCCCAGTACAGAGGAGTGCTGTGTTGTCTCCATTCTGTTGTATGGGAGTTCCCAGTACAGAGGAGTGCTGTGTTGTCTCCATTCTGTTGTATGGGAGTTCCCAGTACAGAGGAGTGCTGTGTTGTCTCCATTCTGTTGTATGGGAGTTCCCAGTACAGGAGAGCGCTGTGTTGTCTCCATTCTGTTCTATGAGAGTTCCCAGTACAGAGGAGCGCTGTGTTGTCTCCATTCTGTTCTATGGAGTCCCCAGTACAGAGGAGTGCTGTGTTGTCTCCATTCTGTTGTATGGGAGTTCCCAGTACAGAGGAGTGCTGTGTTGTCTCCATTCTGTTGTATGGGAGTTCCCAGTACAGAGGAGTGCTGTGTTGTCTCCATTCTGTTTTATGGGAGTTCCCAGTACAGGGGAGTGGAATGTTCAGCCGTACTCAGGAGGTTCTGAGTATGGCTGAACTTTCCGGGAGTTGAGTGTAACGATCCGGCAATGTCAGTATGCACTGACCCGTCAATCGCCGATATATGGGTGTAGATCAGGGGTCCTCAAACTTTTTAGACCGGGGGCCAGTTCACGGTTCCTCAGACCATTGGAGGGCCGGAATATAGTTTTTAAATTTTTTTTTACTTTGTGGGTCGATGCGATTATGGCGATACCCAATTTATATAGTTTTTCATGTTGAAGCACTTTAATTAATTAATTTTATTGTGTAAAATAATATTTATGCATTGCTGTCTTCTGATAGCCATAACATTTTTATTTTTCTGTATACAGAGCTGTGTAAGGACTTTTATTTTTTTGCGGGATGAACCGACGTTTTACTTGGTGTCACTTGGCATTTATATGGCTTTTTGATCGCTTTTTAATCCATTTTACGTGCTGAGGGATGAACAAAAATCACAATTCTGTGACTTTTTTTACGCCGTTCATCGTGCGGGTTAAATAACATGACAGATTTATAGAGCAGATTGTTACACACGCGGCGATACCAAACATGCATAAATTGTTTTTTAAATCTTTTTTGGGCAATGGGCATTTGTAAAGGGGAAAAGGGCAGTGTACGTGTTTTTTATTTTATTTTTCGTGTTTCACTTTTTTTTTTACTTTTTCACTTTTACCCACAGGGGATTTGTATCGGTGTATACAGCGTTGCTGGTCAGTCACCATGACAACATTTGTAGAATTCCCATTGCTGACCACATTTGTTATAGATTCCAGCTCTCCCAGATGACAAGTGTGCTTAGCAATAATCAGGGATGGGGGCCAGGAATAGATCACCTGCAGACGAGACAAACTTGTCATCTGGGAAAACTGTGGAATCTATAACAAATGTGTCCGACATTGTGAGCTCTACTAACGTCTTCACCCAGCTTTCCCAGACACCTGAAAAGCTAAGCAAGGAACAGGGACTAGGAAAGCACATTACAATCCATAATAATTATAGGGCTTCTAAAAAAAGTGGTTACCTCTGTCCGACCAAGTAGGCTCCTGTCTCACGGCTGTCCGGACTCAGCAGGCACTCGCGGGGGGGCTCCTGCCCTGACACTCAGTGGAGGGGGTGCTTCTGGCCTCACCTCCCAAAGGGGGCTCCTGCCCTAACACAGCTGGGGGGGCTCCTGCCCTGACACAGAGGGGGCTCCTGCCCTGACACGCAGGCGGGGGTGGGGCTCCTGCCCTGGCCTCACAAGGGGGCTCCTGCCCTGATCACAGCTGGGGGGGCTCCTGCCCTGACATAGTGGGGGGCTCCTTGCCCTGACAGCAGGCGGAGGTGGGGCTTCCTGCCCTGACACAGCTGGGGGGGCTCTGCCCTGCCTCACAAGGGGGCTCCTGCCTGACACAGCTGGGGGGCTCCTGCCCTGCCTCATAGGGGGCTCTGCCCTGACACAGCTGGGGGGGCTCCTGCCCTGCCTCATAGGGGGCTCCTGCCCTGATCACAGCTGGGGGGGCTCCTGCCCTGCCTCACAAGGGGGCTCTGCCCTGACACAGCGGGGGGGGGGCTCCTGCCCTGCCTCATAAGAGGGGTTTTGCCCTGATGCAGCAGGTGGGTGGGGGCTCCTGCCCTGCCTCATAAGGAGGCTCTTGCCCTGATGCAGCAGCTGGGGGGGCTCCTGCCCTGGCTCATAAGGGGGCTCTTGCCCTGATGCAGCAGGTCGGTGGGGGCTCCTGACCTGGCTCATAAGGGGGCTCTTGCCTGATGCAGCAGGTGGGTGGGGGCTCCTGCCCTGGCTCATAAGGGGGCTCTTGCCCTGATGCAGCAGGTGGGTGGGGGCTCCTGCCCTGGCTCATAAGGGGGCTCTTGCCCTGATGCAGCAGGTGGGTGGGGCTCCTGCCCTGGCTCATAAGGGGGCTCTTGCCCTGATGCAGCAGGTGGGTGGGGGGCTTCTGCCCTGGCTCATAAGGGGGCTCTTGCCCTGATGCAGCAGGTGGGTGGGGGCTCCTGCCCTGCCTCATAAGGGGGCTCATGACCTGATGCAGCAGGTGGGTGGGGGATCCAGCCCTGCCTCATAAGGGGAGGGGGGGGCTCCTGTCCTGACATTGGGAGAAGGAGGCTTCTGCCTTGCCTCTCCTGTGGTGGGAACGCTGTGTGGGGGGTGGGTGCGGGCTCTCTGCAGAGGACGGGATGTGCCCACACTTACAATCTATGGGAGGAGCCTGTGAGTGAGTGACGGAGGGCGGACACTCCACCACTCACTCACAGGTACCTCCCATAGATTGTAAGTGTCCGCCCTCAGGCACCTCCCGTCCTCTGCAGAGTGCCCGCCCCCACACCATTCCACATAAACTGGCACCTAACGTTGCGCTGCTCGCGATGGTCCTCACGTCACCGCCCACGGCACCTCCCATGGTATGGGTGACGAGTGTCCGCCCTCCGTCACTTACTTACAGGGGCCAGCTTAGCTAGTGATTTTAGCAGGGTCTTTGTGTACAGCGGCCGTGCCGCTGCCGCCACCGCCGGTGCCTTACTGCACATCACCTCAACATTGGCATGGATGGCGGCGGCGGGCCGGATAAAAGTCCTCGGACCCCTGGTGTAGATCCTCTGTGATCAGCACAGGCTAGATGGTATAATCGGAGACCCACGGTGACAGCTGAAATGCAGGGCAAGGACAGCAGGTGCTGGTACAAATGATTGGACTCCAGGCCCGGACTGCCCATAGGGCAAACCGGGCATTTGCCTGGTGGGCCTCTGGGGTCCGGGTCGCAGCGGCGGCTCGGATCACCCGACGAGGGGGCTGGTGTTTCCCCCGGGCGGGCCCCGAGTGCTGGCGCATGGCGCAGCTACAGGGGCCGCAATGGTCCCATCTGCGATCGGACCCCAGTGCCAGGGGGCCGACAGGCCCTCCTCGCCACACGGCTAGACGGCCGGGTCACAAACCCAGCCATGCAGCCATCACGGCTGCTGCCTGCACCTTCTTCTGATCCCGGCCATTCAGCTCCCAGGAGGCAGCGCAGCGGGCGCGCGATGTGATGACGTCATTGCGCGCCCTTTTTCCCGCACCCGACTCTGCCCCGGGGTCCGGACCAGGAAAGAAAGAGGAAAAACGAGACAGCAGTAAGTATTATTTTTTTAAATAAATTACTGGCCCCATTACCTGCATTACTGGCTCCATTACCTGCATTACTGGCTCCATTACCTGCATTAAAGGGGCCCCCCTTTACCCTGCATTCCCGGGCCCCCATTACCCTGGCCCCATTACTGCTTAAGGGCCCCCATTAACTCCCAAATTTTGGGCCCCCATTACCGGGCCCCTACCTGCATTACTGGCCCCATTACATGCATTATTGGCCCCATTCCCTGGCCCCATTACATCCCCAAAACTGGCTCCCCCATACTGGCCCCTTCCCGCCCCTTATTTTGGCCCCCATTACCCCCCGGCTAAAACTGGGCCCCATTACCAGGCTAGCTGGCCACATTACCAATTAAAAACATAGCTGGGTAATAGCTTAGTAGCAAAATTAGACATTTTATTTATTTTCATGCAAAATAGTGAACAGCAGATACATAAAAAGGTTACTTGCGTTTCAGCCGCACATAGTTCCGTGGTCAACGGGATACAACAACTCTGACCTAAAGAGCTTCCCAATGCAACCGCATTAGCGGGCCCCCTAGACTTGCGTTTCCCCCTGGAGAGGTAAGGGAAGGGGGGGCGGGAAGCGTAACTTGCCACATTTCCCGCATTTCCCCCTTTACCCCCGGGTAACTGGGGCCCCCTTCCTGGCAAAATGGCCCCAATTTCCCGGGTAACGCCCTGGGGCCCCTTACCCCCTAAAGGCTCGGGTCCCATTACCCGGCTAACTGGCCCTGGAGCCATTACCTGCCTAACTGGCTCTGGCCCCATTACCTGGCTAACTGGCCCCTTACCTGGCTAATTTCTGCTGGGGGCATTACCTGGCCAATTACTGGGCCCTAAAAATTTCCAATTACGGGCCCGGGCCCTATTACCTGGCCAATTTTCTGGCCCGGCAAATTTTCTGGCCTACACTACTTCTGGGGCCCAACTACAATTACTGGCCCACCTGGTTAATTACTGGG
Organism: Phyllomedusa bahiana; assembly: GCA_025379985.1. Lineage (NCBI taxonomy): Eukaryota > Metazoa > Chordata > Amphibia > Anura > Hylidae > Phyllomedusa > Phyllomedusa bahiana. The sequence goes on from JAODAL010008076.1 coordinate 75,532, forward strand.
GCAAACCCTATCAACCTGGGGTGTTACTGGGGGGGAGGCCCCATTTACCTGGGTATTTTGGGGGGAGCTCTACACCCCGGGGAGTTACTGGGAGCAGCCCTAGCTAAAATGGCAAATTACGGGGCAGCCCAGCTACCTGTATTTACTAGGGCGCCCTATCTACCTGGTAGTTATTGGGGCAGCTCTATCAAATGGCTAGTTACTTGGGCAGCTCTATCTACCTGGCATTTTTGGGGGCAAACCCCGCCTATTTTTACCTTTGGCAAATTTTTTTGGGCTGCCTATCTACTGGAAAATTTCAGGGGTAGGGCTTGTCCCCACCTACTACTCTATGGATGGGGATTTGTACGATTTTGGGGAATTGATGGAAAGTGCTGGTAAAGAAGGAGTCTAAATGTATTTTTTTTGAAATTCACAGGGACGATAGTACGGGAAAAGAAGACATTGAAACGTACCGCAGAGAAAGAAAAAAGGGAAGGGGAAAAACAAGGGAAGGCATATGAGGTTGGGGCAAAGGAGAAAAAAGGAGAAGGAGAACATCCCACAAGATGACTTTTCTTTGGGGAGTCCCCGCTGTCAGGGGTATTACTTCGTGTTGAGTCAGTGCGTATTCATGGATGGGACCTGACTAGGGGGTGTTTTGGGTTTAGGTTATATTGGTGCTTTTGTAGTCAGTGTGGGCTTTCCCGGATTAAAAGCAATGACACCTGACCGTGACGGGGGGTTTTTCTCTGCACCCCTGTTTCTTTTTGCTTGTGTTTGGGGGGGCTTTCACACGGAGTTTTTTTTGGGGGAAATTTTTATGCTTTTTGGGCAAAAGGCAGCTTTAAAACTACCGTTTTTCTGCACAAATCGCACCAAAAACACAAAAAAAATGAAAAGGGCATCTTTATAGTTTAGTTTTTTTTTAGCAGTGGCGGGGTTGGAGAAAAAGGGAAATTTTTTTAAAGGGGTTTTTTTGGGGGTGGTGGGGGCTTAGTGCCGGGGGCGATTTTTATTCCCCCCGGGCCCCCTGTTTGGACCAGCGGGGTGTAGCGTAACGGTGAGCATTTCAGACAGGTAACAGATTTGGGGTGCAGCGGCAGATATACAGCAGGTATAAATGGACTGGTGCAGCAGCAGGAACACATGGGAATAAGCTTTGGGAAAGCGCGGGGTTTAAAGGGTTGCGCGGGAACACAGCAAGGGGTCCAGCTCTATGTAGGAGACAACAAACGAACGACCATAAGCAAGGCAGGATTTTTTTATTTGTCAGGAGTGACGGGGTCCAAACCAGGAAATTGTGACACTGTCCCTTTAAATAGCAGAAGGCTGCCGTGCGCTCCCTAGAAGGCGCTCGTGCGTACACAGGCAGCCACAGAGGAAGAGCGGCAGGGAAAGGGGGCCGGGAAAAAAGCGCGGCGGTCGCCACCGATGGCGCCGCAGTGGAGACAGGAGCCGGGACAGGGAAGTATTCAGCAGCAGGTAACCTTGGGAAAACCGCTGAAAACGGGCGGGGACCAGCCTCCCGTCTGGGTTAAACTGGGTACCCCAAAGAAACCCGGGGAACCACCCCCTCCTGGGTATCTCGGGAAACTGTTTCAAAGAGGGCCCTGAAAGTAACCTCTTGGACCTGGGGAGCAGAAATAGAAATGGTAGGCAGGGGGGGAGGTGGGATTCAGAGATGACTTCACAGTCCCGAAGATCTACTAGTGCTAGGGACTCCTCAACAGGAAGGACAGCAGCAACGTGCAGAGAAACCGGTGAGCGGTAGCTGGTTCAGAATGGCGGTTGGAGTGGCTATGCGCTCGGCCCTTTGGGGACAAATGTCACCTGTTTTTCCAAGGACGGCCGTGAAGCTGGAACCACGAAGGACCAAACAGGATGGGAGCAGATGAACTGGGCAAGACATGAAGAAAAGTCTTTATTTGGTGAGAATTACTTCCAACTTTTCAGAGGGGGGACATAGGCTGTGGTACTGGAACTGGGACAGGTCCTTCATTGATTGCCCTATGAAAGATGAGAAACACAAAGGCTTCTCTAGTATGGGAGACAGGCGGCAGAAAACTTTCTCAGCTGAGATGTGTGGGATGTAGGTTTCAGAAGAAAAACCCGGAGTCAGAAGGAAACATCAATAGATAGCACAAAAAGCATGTAAACGGAGGGAGTTGAGCTGGAGTGGTCGCAGGACGAGTAGCAGAAGCGCCATCACTCAGGGTCACCTCACCCACAAAACCTATGCACTTGGGTTTCCGGGGCATAGTCCGAAGGGAGATGAGTACGGTTGACCTCCATGGCTTCATCAAGAGGAGAAACGGGAGGCTAGGAAATTCCAGTTACTAGACGTGGGGAATGCTTGCTGGCTGGATGGGACCACCTGGCTGCTGGTTTGAAGCTTCAAAGCTCCCTGCCACAGCAGAGACAGGAAGCCTGGGACAGGTAAAGGTTACAGCTAGCGGGGGGACCACTGGAGGAGCGCTGCCAACAAGCAGCCAGGACACGGGCCATGCCCGGCGTGACTCACAATTAAGGGAACCACGGCATGGACCGTGGTCAATTGGGAAGATCCTGTTCAATAATCCTCCTACCATTTAAAAGACTCAGTTGGAGTTGAGATGATGGAGATGGTTTACTAAGCTTGACAACCCCTTAGAAGTTGACCATTCGTACATAGTAGAACATGTTGGATCCACGTTCAACAAATGTACCAACTATTGAGCTCTGTAAATGAAACGCTCGTCATCAGTGCTGGTGAAGGAGATCATGTTAGTGAATCTTTTATAGGTTCTGAAGGGGACCTCTTCCACCATTTTCTTTCAGCTGCCATTTAACACTCTAGTGAATCCTGTCCATCAAAGACATTCTTAGTAGTTTGCTTGAAGGAAGTCAAACTGGATCAAGCAAATCCAAAAGTTCCATATCACTGGATATCTTCTTTCTTTTTTCTGTGAGAAAGACAACATTACCCATTAGATGGTTTGACTGGTCCACTCACGTTAAATTACTGTGGTATACCAAAAAACAAAAAGCAAAACACCACATTCATAGTGGACCCAGCACTGAAGTTTTTCTTTGTTCCATCTTTTGTTTTATTCTGTCACCAATGATTCAGTGCAGAAAAGAAATCATAATATTGCAGTCTAAAGTATTCTCTGGGTCGCCCTCTGCTGTTTGGTTCCTTGTTATAAACATTTGCCTATGTATAACATGTATATCTGCTGATTGGCTGCATAACCTGTCGTTCAAAATGATGCAATAGCTCTCTGACATGTGACCCTCTGCTACCATGCCAACACCAACGGCTGCCAGAGGCAGTTAGGCAGTTAGGCAGTTAGTTAGTTAGTCCCCTGCTTTCCTCCATGGGAGGTGTGCGAGGTCTCCGGGGAAGTCAAAGGTGTGTTTTTGCTCCCTGGCTCCCTCAGCCATTCTGCTAGGCCCCCAGCCTACCTCAAAACCTGTCCTTAATTCTCCTACACTAAGGGGACTCACACAGGATCTCCAGTGCTACTCAGGAGGGTGCAAGTCCAGTCAGGAAAACCTTTGTCCGACCGTCTGGGAATAGAGGGTCTCTCACCAGCGGTCATAGTCTTCTCCTGGCTTCCAAGTCAGAGATCCACGCACTTCTCATGCGTCAACGCGTGCGGGGAAATAGCTTCAGTCTGTCTCAAATCCGAGTATTCAAGAATCAGAGGTCCTTCAAACCAGGTCTTTTTCTCAAAGCCTGTGCCCTTTGGTGTAAGAATCCCCTCTTCAGGAATTTAAAGGGCCTGTAATCAGTTATCTTTCTAAAGTAATTACTACTCCCAGCATCTCAAGTTACCAGAGTCTGACACATACTCAGAGACTGTTTTTATCATTATCAAAGCTGCCGCTATTACATCATACACAAGTCAAGTCATTGTTACTGCATCACAGTTATTGTATTCCTGGTTGTATCCAGAGACAAGGGCTCAACTGGTTATTGCTGCAAATAAATGCAACTACCATTGTTTCCGAACCCTGGCATTGGTCGTCTAGTGATTGGTGTCTTGACTAGGGACAATGAAGAATTTTTGGGTACTCAGGTCCCTGGGGAAGTTAGCCACCATATTACCCTCGTGCCATACACCGTTACCCGTGACAACAACCATCTTAAAGGGGCCACCCCAGGGTTCCGAGTATGCCACACACAGGGAGACAATCAGCATGTATGGGTGTACGTGATCTGCAAGGAGGGATTTATACCCAAATTGGGTAAGAGCGCCTTCCACATGGATGAGTGGCCCAGAGAATGCCCAGACCAAAATATTGCCACCGCCAGCTTGTGTTCTTCCAGCAATGGTTGCAGGGTGTTTGTTTTTTGATGTTTTTCATCTGACACACCAATGTCCATTTGTTCAATGAGGCAGAAAATGTGACTCATTGGAAAAGACGACCCTTTGACAATAAGTGGAAGTCCGATTCCAATTCTGCTTTGAAAATTTAAGTCTTTTCTGCCAATGCAGCTTGGTTAGCAGAAATGCAGTGATGTCCGTCTGCTCCGGGGCCCATACATAGTAGGGTTACCAGAGGTGCAGTGACATCCGTCTGTTCCGGGGGCCCATACACAGTAGGGTTAGCAGAGGTGCAGTGACATCCATCTGCTCCGGGGCCCCATACACAGGAGGGTTAGCAGAGGTGCAGTGACATCCGTCTGTTCCGAGGCCCCATACACAGTAGGGTTAGCAGAGGTGCAGTGACATCCGTCTGTTCCGAGGCCCCATACACAGTAGGGTTAGCAGAGGTGCAGGGACATCCGTCTGTTCTGGGGCCCCATACACAGTAGGGTTAGCAGAGGTGCAGTGACATCTGTCTGCTCTGGGCCCCCACACACAGTAGGGTTAGCAGAGGTGCAGTGATGTTAGTCTGCTCCGGGGCCCCATACACAGTAGGGTTATCAGAGGTGCAGTGACATCCGGCTGCTCCGGGCCCCATACACAGTAGGGTTAGCAGAGGTGCAGTGACATCCGTCTGCTCCGGGCCCCATACACAGTAGGGTTAGCAGAGGTGCAGTGACATCCGTCTGCTCCAGGGCCCCATACACAGTAGGGTTAGCAGAGGTGCAGTGACATCCATCTGCTCCAGAGCCCCATACACAGTAGGGTTAGCAGAGGTGCAGTGACATCCGGCTGCTCCTGGGCCCCATACACAGTAGAGTTAGCAGAGGTGCAGTGACATTCGGCTGAGGGCCCCATACACAGTAGGGTTAGCAGAGGTGCAGTGACATCCGGCTGATCCAGGGCCCCATACACAGTAGGGTTAGCAGAGGTGCAGTGACATCCGGCTGATCCAGGACCCCATACACAGTAGGGTTAGCAGAGGTGCAGTGACATCTGTCTGCTCCGGGCCCCATACACAGTAGGGTTAGCAGAGGTGCAGTGAAATCTGTCTGCTCCGGGGTCCAATACGTAGTGGTTCTTTGTTGTGTTAAACACACATCTGGTCACCCCCGGGTCATTTTATTGGTGAGCTGCTCCCCTGTACCATTTCCTCTGCCCTCTTGCACCTCCATAGCCAGTGTTCACCTCTCAAATCAATAGAACATGGTGTCCGCAATTTCCACGTCTCTTATTCACAATGGCTTTATTTCTCCACTCACAATACTTTCACCACAGCAGCCGCCAACAGATCACAAACTGCGCGATTGGTCAACTTCACGTTACTTATTTGTCTGACCCGAACAACGAAAGTTTTTGTTCAATACCGAAAATCACAGCTGGAAATCAGAATCTCCTTTCACGCTCACATATTATAGTCTACCATTATGTTGGATTCACTAAAAGAAATGTGGTCATTTCATTATGGAATAAAAAAACAATTTCTTCTAAACGCAATTTTGTGTGCCATGGACTTTCTATACAGCAACTGCACAGTGTCAAAACTACCGCCACCCTGTGCCCGAAATCCAAAAATCATCCCAGCCCTGATAAATCCCCCTTTTTACCCATGTCAGCAATGAGATACAGTATATGTATGCAGATAGCCTATCACACACCTTATATATCCACCAAGCCAGCGCACCATAGGGACTTCCTTCATGAGCTATGCGCTTCCGACCTCGGAAGTAGGAAGTGGTCATAATAATGTGATTCGACTGTTGTGCATGGTCACCTTTGTATCAAGCCCTCATGGTTCCTGGTGTCTCACCCAGCGCTCTACTTCATGACTATCTCCCTCTTTTCCATTCAAATATTTCCTTCTTCTCCTTTGCATTTCTGAAATGTCCGTCACCTTTTCCCCTCGTTCTCTTATCTCATAGGTGATTCACCCCCCATATTTTTTATCTCCTTGTCCTACATTCCTACTCTTTCTCTTCATCTCCTCCTAAGACTCCTATCTCTCGCCATGTACTGACCAAGGAGTAAATTAGTCGCTTATCTCATCTGTCTTCAGATCCCAAAATAGCCTGGAGGACCCAAGACTAAAAATATCATCTTTCTTCCATCGCGACAGAAAAAATATTTCAAACTTCATAAATCTGTCAAAAACGTAAAACTGCAATGGAAGAAACTCACAAGCTAGAAATGTGCTAAGAGGTCACGTCCACTGAGGAACGTCAAATGCTTCCACCTTCAACCCCTTATCGACCACCCATTGTCTTTTGCATCGTGTTCCCTGTTGGCAGTGACAAGGCCGGGACAACAGGTAGGCAAAAGGAGGCGACCACCTAAGTCGCCCCTTCATCCCAGGCAGAAATGGGGGCACACGGAGGCATGGAGTGGGCTGAATTTTTCATTGGGGGGCGTTATATGCCTTATTTGCTTAGGACCCCAGAATACCTTGTCCCAGTCCTGGCAGCGACGTCAGGAGATGTCAGTTCCTTCAGAGGGGTCTGTGGCCCCACAGCAACGCAACTTCACTAGGAACAGAACTATAGTTAAAAGCTGTGTTCCTAGCTCAGTCTCTGTGAATGGCAGGGACTGGAGGATGGCTCTGTTCCCTGATGCTTAACCCTTTGATTGACAGAGTCCGTGACCACGACCAATGACTCCCCCACGAGGATTCTCTGCGTCCATTAGGTGTACCGGACTCCCAGTGCCTCATGTGAGCTTGGGGAATGTCTGTAGCAGTCAGCTCCTGGGTGCCGTAGAGAAAGCCTCCATGGCTGTCTGTGACTATAGCCTGCAGTCGGCCACACTGTTTGTCGCTCTATTTGAGGCAAATGTTCACACGGCTTAATTCTTGGGACTTATATCTAGCCCGGTAAATTTCATGCAGTCTTCTGTATCTGTTCGACGTCCACCTATTTACCCAGTGTGCTGATACATCCTGACGCCTTCCCTGTGATGTGGTTCATATCTTACAGGTCAATTTTTACAGCACAATTTTGTTCTTTCACAGTCCTCTCCAAAGTTATAAAAAAATATAAAAAAAAAAAGAACTATGAGTATTCTAGGCAAATCTTAGGTACTTCCTCTTCCTTGTTGAATCACATCTACTACATGCGCGGCGAAGAACTTGAGCGAGGCGAGAATAATGAATGTCATTGGTCGCCCAGGGCGAGATATGCACAGCCGCCGCCGCCGGCGCGGGGGGGGGGGGGGGGGGGGGGGGGGGTGGACCTAAACACCAGGGCGACGCATCATAGGCGATATATGGCGGGCGAAATTACGTACAATTGGTCATCCGGTTCTATGATGCCTATACGGGATAAGCATGTGCAATAACTGACTTAATTTAAATAGTATACTGCCATTTAAAGGTTTTAATTAGTATTGGGTGGGGGGTTGGGGGGGGGGGGTGGTAGGGGAGATGCAAAAGAAGAATTATTAGAGTTTTATGTTGTCTATGTATTAAGTTTTGAGTAGGGTTTGGATTTAGGGGGTTTTTTGTTTTAATAGGATTTTAGTTGGATTATGTTTTTTGGCTATTAGGTTATGTATAATTTTTTAACTTTAAAAAAAATTAATTGTTATTATGTTTATGATGGAGATTTGTATTTTTTTTGGCTGGGATATATTATATTGGATATGGGTGTTTTTATTGAAGTATTGTAGTTATTGTTTGTGATAAATGATGTAGAGACGTGTGTTTTTTATTTTGTTAATAAATGGTGGTTGGCTCAGTTACATGATCATTAGTGAGTTATTGTGTGGGTTAGTTTAGAAGTGTTAATTAAAAGGATGCTGAAAATTGTAATGTTTATATAGGTGGGGTGGATGTGTATAGTTTTTAGTTTTTTTTGTTTTATGTTTGATTTTTTAGTTGTATAAAGTGTTTTTAATTGATGGAGAGATGTTTTTTGTTAATATTGTTTATTATTAAGAGAAAAATGGTTTATTTTGTGTGGTGTTTTTTTTGGGTGTATAAGTTTATTATTTTAGTTGTGTTGTAATATAGTGAGGTTCTGGGGGGACAGTGTCTTTATATTGTATGGTTTTTGATGTAAAGATTTGTTTTTGGTTGTAGTGGTAGATTTGTATGGGGTGGGGGAGTGGAGGGGGGATTTGTTTATTTTGGTGGTAAGAGCGATTAGGTGGTGAAAATTAAGAATTATGTGTACAGGTGAAATTAATGATTGAATTATAAGAGATGAGAAGTAGAGGAAGGGTGATTGTGGTGTATTGAGTAGTATGATGAGTATTATATGTGGGTGAAATATTCTATGGTTAGGTGATAAGTATTTGTGTTAAGTTAGTTGGGTATTTAGGGATGAAAGGTGTTTTTTTATATGTTAGATAGCAAGTGGGGGGGGGGGTGAGCTGAAAATTTATATTTGATAATTATTAAAGGGATAGGTTTATATTTATTGTTGTATATGGTGTAGATTATAGGTATTTTTAAGGAAGAAAATAAAGACAATAGAATAAAAGAAAATATATTTTAGAATTGTTTGAGTTTGGATTTTTTGAGATAGAATATAGGGTTTATGATTAGTGTATTTGAGGTTTTAGAAAATGTAATTACAAGGTATAGTTGGGTGGATTTTTAGGTTTTATAAACGCGTAAAAATCTATACTGTATGGATAATGTGTGCAATGATGCGGTTGATGCCTCTTAACAACATATAATGGTAGTGTGGGGGGGTGAATGTAATGCTGTTAGAATAAGCATTGAATTAGAGGGGGGTATGTTTTAGTTGAGGTGGGGGGGTTTGAATTATATCTAGTGTGATAGTTGTGGTTAATTAGGTTTATGAAATATACACACATATTTAGGTTGAATGTTTAGGGTTAATAGAGATTATGGGTGGTTTTAATTGTGTGGTGAAATTAGTATCCTGTTTAGAGATTTAATTCAATGATATAATTGGGGATAAGGTTGAAGGGTTTATTTCTTTTTTTTATAAAAATGGTAAGGTTATGTATTATATTTTGAGGGTTTAGGATGATTTGGATGGTCTAGTTTGATACAAAGTTAGGGTTAAAATAGAATATAAGTTGTTTGGAGTTGAGGTTTGAATGAGAAAATTAGGTTGTGGGGGGGTTGTTGTGATGTTTTGAGAAATATAAGGTATTTGTAGTTAGGGTTTTAAAAGTTAATGAGATGTTATAGTTGGGAGGAATAAGGGAAATAAGGTTGAAGGGGTTTAAAAGACAATATTAATAAGTATGTTTGGGTGTGTTAGGGTTTATAATTAAGTTATATGGAAAAAAATAATTTAGTGTTCAGGTTCTATAATAAAATGTTGATTTTGATAGAGGTTAAATATAGGTTATGGGTGTATGAAGCGGGTTGTGATGTTTCAAATTTTTATGTTGTTAAGGATTATTTGAAGTTATTTGTGAATTGAAGAGGTTGTTATTAAGCAAAGAGATAAAAATAAGTTTAGGTTGGGGAAGAAGGAATGAGGTTTGGTGATAAAAGATACATTTGAATTATTTTGGGTGAAGATGGAGAGTTAAATAAATATAGTATAATTGGGTGAGAGTGGTAGGGAGAGGGATGATAATTGGCTTGGTGAGTTATTTAGAAAATTTATGAAGATGTGTAAGTGACTGATTGTCATAGCGCTGTGGTGCTATACGTAGAATGAGAAGTGATACATGGTGAAGACTGGGGGGGGTGGTGGGGGGTGGAAGAATGAACCAAAATGTGGGGTTAGATTGATTGTTATAGTGGGGAGGATGGGGTTGGTGTTTATTTTTTTGTATGGAAAGAGTGTTTGGTAATTGTTTTTTAATTTTGAAATTTTGGTGTAGGTGGATTTCGAGGGAGGGGTGTATGCGATGGGGTAAAGGCGTACCAGTAACGACACGGGGTGCCTAATTTAGAAGTGTGGGATGTGGCTACCAAGGATACTTACAGTGTGAGTATTGTGGAGGGAATCTTCTGAAATGCTGATTTGCGTATGAAATAAAGTTTACATTGGAGTATATACTGCGAAACTTGTACATTTTCTAGCACCCTTAGTAGTAAGTTCCCTGTATATTATGCATCTGCGCGTTCCCCCTTAACCTTACCGTACCGCCAGCTTTAGACGCTCGTTCGTCAATGCCCAGCTCCAGAATCTGCAGCGAACATCTTATTGGCGTCAGTGCTGCAATAAAACGAAACGATCTTCGGAAGAATTTGGCGGCTGGCCCCGCCTGGGGGCAAGATGCGGTCATATCAAGATTGTAGGCTGACTAACAGCAGCACCTATCCTCAGTGCTGAGCCTCCTGTGAGCACCAGTTGAGTAGCGAGAAGAGGAACCTCTGGCAACCTGCGTGCTCATAGCAACCCTTTGATCTGGGCCGGGTGGATCGGTACACTCGCAGCGGGCAATCTAACAAAAAACACGGTGTCAATCAGGGGATTTCCCCTGGCTCTGTTCGGGTGATCGGGACGACCCTGGTGTAGGCGCGCATGCACACGTATAATGGCCTGGGGAACTGGCTGCAATTACGTCTAAGTTCAGCGCCTGGGGGAGCCATAGCAGTATGGGCCGCCGAGATGTGTTGGTGGTCTGTGTAAGCAAGGCCTATAGTAGACCAGTCAGCCGATACTGTGTGGCTGTCGCTGATCATTCCGCCTAGGATGTCAAGAGCATGACCACAGGATTATCGCATGTATTTCATTCAGCATGATATGAAATATGCTATCGACAAGTTTACTTAAGTGTCTAAAGAAATAAAAAAATGTAAAAAACAGTTTCTGACCTCATTAACAGGATAGTTAAAAGAAAAGGAAAAAAAAATAAGTAAATCAAACAAAAAGAAGTGCGAGTTGTAACATCTTTTATTTTTCTTTTCTAATATTTTTTTTTGTGTTACAAAAACAGTACCTCACAATAAATAAATCTACATGACGTCTAAAAATACAATACTTTAAAAAACAGAATACATTGTCATGCATTACTACATATAAGCAAAAAAATAAGACAAGTGAGTACAAAGTATAGCCGTATTGAGTATATTTAAGAAAAGCTGTCAGAAATTAAATCTAACATGTTATTTAAGTGGTAGAAATGTGATGGGGGAATAAAGAAAAATAATGGTAATAGTAGACAATAAAAATGAGGGGGGTTTAGGCTGTGTCGCTATTATATTTATGAATATTATTTTTATGCCTTGAAATTGATATTGAAACAACAAGCAGGTATATAAGTAAATATTAGTGACGAGCAATTCACAAATCGAATCAAAAAAAATGCGCTTCCGTCAGTCGTGAACAACACAACGGTGGGACTTTGGAAAGAGATTAAAAAGTTACAACGGGTTGAAACAGAATGGTAGTAGATGGGGTAGATGGGGGGCGGGCGGGGGGGGGCGATTGCGGGGGGGGGGGGTATTTGGGGGGGGGGGGGGGGGGTGGGTGTGGCGGGGGGGGGAAAGTAGTGGAGCGCAGAACGGGAGGTTTCTAACATCATAAATAAAACTGTTCTGGTGCATTAAGCCTTTTCCCCAGGCGTTACCGGAACATATGATTAGAGGATTGAAAGCGTACAAAAGCAGGTTAAGTATACTTAGGGAGACCCGATATTACACTGCACTTGTCTCTATCTCTGGAATCTAAAATCTAGCGCTACTCCCCAAATGTAAAAACTGCCTGCAGGCTATTGGCTTAGTAGAATTCGTGAAAGTTGATGTGTTGCAAAGTTTAGATTTAATTGGGTTAGTATGTGATATATATATATTCTAGAAATAATGCACCTTAAGTGACGTTGGTCTGGCCAGACTATTAAGTGAGTCCCCCTGCCTAAGGCTATAATTAATCGAATACTGAAGCGATAGAGATACCTTGCCACTGACAAATAACTAAGAGTATTTACATATTAAGTACACAGTTATTCAACCCCCGCCTCATTCAGCTCCCCCGCTCGCCGCACCAGAGCTGGCACTTGATAAGAGTGTGAAATAGAAAAAAAAAAATAAAAAAAAAAAATTATAAAAATGCTATAAGACAGATACCTAGTTTTGCATTATCTGATCCTATTAGTCTGTATGTGAGATTAGTCATGTCGGCATATGTCAGATGCATAGATTCTACGACGATCAGCTGGGCTTGTTTGTATTTGCGAATTCTGAGTTCTACTTTTCTTTACTCATGACTTGACTAGAAATCCAACAGAATCGGTTTACAGCGCAGCTGCCTCCATGAAAAAGATAAATTTTCGGCCATCCATACAGATATAATAGGCGCATAATTTGATATGAAAAGGGGGGTGGATAAGGGTGGGGGGGGGGAAGGGGGGATGCGAAAAGAGATAAATAAAACAGTAAGACCCAAACATTATTAGTACAAACGCATGGAGGATAAACAGCAGGAGGTGTGCTCTAAACTCATTGTTCAGGCCAAGAAAATGAGGCTCACAATGCAGCATATATGGTTGGGCACGCTCAGAATAGGCCCGGGGGCTGAGGTCTGGGCTCAAGGTCGCATGGGTTGGGTGGTCAACCCATAAGAGTATGTGCCACTAAATAAACATATCAGTTTGAGAATGCTGAAGGGCACAGTAATTGTGTGCTAGTTGTTAGGTAGTCGGCAGCAACAATGTTAAGAATCCAAAGCAGAGGTGGCACCTCCCCCCCCCCCACAAGGGGGGGGGGGGGGGGGGGGGGGCCAGAGAGATGTACTCGGGGGGGGGAAGGGAACTATAAAAATAGGGAAAAACAGGGGGGGGGGCTAAGATAATCTAACGAGAAAAATATTAATAAAAAATTAATGTAAGGGGGGTGGGGGGGGGTGGGGGTGGGGGGGGGGGGGGGTGGGGGGAGAAGGAGTATTAAGGTTAGTTAATTATGCAGAGACAACGGGGTATAAAGTGATTTACACTAGTCGGCGCCTACATCTTGACTCTGGCGGGCATATAGACTTTGATGGGTAGGAACTCCGTAACGTATTCGTTGCCTCGGCCTAGCTGGTCTTTTGAGATTATCAAGTTTCTTTTTCAGACAAAATAAAGCCGTCTAAAAACAACAAAAAATAAAAGATACCCTTAAAAAAAAAAATAAACCCGGTATTCATCGTCTTGCAGCCAAACTCACTAAAAACCCGCAAAATTCTGAAAGCGCACCGCCCACCCAAAAGCCCAGCCGAAAATAAAAAAAAGGTATTCCCATTAAAAAAAAAACTTCAGTCTGGCATCTAGCGACGCTCTTTTTGGGCGATTCGCTGGCAGTCATCAGAAGTTTGCTGCTCCGGCGCGGCAACGCTGTGGCGCATGAGACTATGTAAGCTACACAGCCCTGATGCCCAGGCGCAGCTGCCTTGGCTCACAGCGTGACAGCCCGAGGGGCGATGAGGAAACCATCATCCTCGCGCGGTGGCTTTTATGCACCTTTGATTGGCCGTCTAATTCGTCTAGCCGTGGGCAGCACAAATCAACAGGTTACCTATAGCTCGGGTCGAGTTACGCACTCAGGAACACCCCCCCTCCCTCCCCCATCTCCCCGCCGCGGGGGGGGGGGTGCTAATTCACCACGTTGGAACGCGAGCATAGAAGAGCCCAGAAACGCGACCCTGAAGGGGCGGGGGGGTAGCCATCGTGGCACAGCTGCAGCAGTCAGCTCGTCGCCCTGGGTATCGTGGTTTTTAGGTAGGCCCGCAGGAGGTGGCTGTCTGTAGTAGACAACAGATAGACCCAGTGCATCAAAGGTGGCAGAGTGTGAAAACGCGTTGAGAAACCCGCCACGCCTTCCTGATACGACGTGCCTTGCGTGTTACGATCTGAGCACAAGATTATTAATGTAAGGTGTCGCAGGGCATATTGAATCATTGACTACATACATTAGCCAAGTGTACCAAACAAAAAGAAAGTAAAAACAGTTTTGCTCTTCATGCGGAGATTGAAAAAAAGAAAAAAAGTCAATAAAACATTAATAAAAGTGTGAAAAATTAAAAATAAATAATATATATAATAAGCAGTCATTTATAGAACTTAAAAAAAGATAATTGTGAGCATAACATTCACCGACACAAGTAAAACTATAGTCACATAATTATGGCTAATCTGTTTGTGATCCAGCACAACCCCTTGGGATCAACCTGTAGTAATTAATCTCACAAGTTTACTTAAGATGTGAAAGTTTGAAATTTTTTGATGGGGGGTTTAAAAAAACTATTAAAAAAAAGATAAATCGAAAATAAAAAATTCTAGCAATTATTTATAAGGTGAAGTTGTTAAAAACTTTATTGGCGCGGGGCAGCCATAGTAGCACCGTAGCACTGTTGCTCTCTGATAAAACGAACGACGCTCACTTAGCAACTGGCATCTTCTGACATAAAATTAAAAAAGAATTACAACGGTGAAACTGCAGACGGCAGTAAAACTAAAAAAACTGTTTTCTGGTCATTAACTACTTTTGCTAGTTGCCTAGGGGCTTAAGGGTTAAAGGGTTTTGGTTCACTATAATTGAGATGTGCCTTTCACATGAAGTGGATATGGGTGTGTATACAGTGGAAAGAGGCGTTTTCTAAATAACATTGTCCTGTTGATATGCCCGTGTCTAAAATATTTTCTGTAGAGAGCTTGCAGAGGGGCTCAAAATGTTTCGATCTAGTGTTATCCTAAGTTCCAGGCAGTTCTCCTTGTGACTGGATCTAGATCAGAAAGTGCAGGGGGAGTAGAGGTCATCTATGAGGTTCAATGAGTAGAAGGGCAACAGACTTTGGGTGCGCACATGTCGGCGACGAAGTGATGCGCCCACACTAGTTTGTGAAGGGGTCTTGGCATTAATAGTTCTGCGGTATCACTGTGCCTGAATGAAAGAAAACCTGATCTAAAATGCTGACGGTATGGCATTCTGACACTTTGGGCATGTGTAAAATTTTATATGCGCCTTAGTCTAGTGGGCATTGCATTACCTGTGGTATGCGCATATCATTGCTAGGTGCTTATTTAACGGCAAGCTGTGATTTAGGTGGCATTCAGAATGTGTATTGGTGGTCTGCTAAAGTGAAAATGGGGCGTTGCCGCATAGTATTGGGTGTAGTGGCCCGAGATCCAGTTCATTTTATATAGGAGTAATGGAATCGGGGCTGATCGATAGGGCAGTTTTTTTGGCGCCGAAAATACACACAGAAGCGAACGAAGTGAAACAAGAACAAATAAAGGACAATGGCAGGCAGCCGCAACATGAGGAGCTATTGTCGGGGCGCCTGTTATGCTCGTAACAAGATTGAGGATTGTTTACCTTTGATAACCCGGGGCAGTTGGGTTTTTTACTATGCCGCGGGGGTCACTCCTCTCTAAGCTCTGTAGAGGTAGGTGCATTGATATAAAGTCTACTGCACTTATGTATCTAGTACATAGCTCAATTAGTTATAGAGATGTCTTTTTTCTAGATTATATTTGAGTGTTAGATTGAATTAAAAATGAAGTTAGAATTAGATGTTTGAGTCTGATTGGGGGGGGGGGTAAACCAGGTTTAGGCGGGACAAACAAACAACCCCCTTTGGGTCGGCGGGGTTTGTTGCGGTCGGAGGGGTGGGAGGGGACCCCCACCGGCCCCTAGGGACAGTATCTGTAAAAAAGGGATTGGTGTGAAATGAAATTGAGCTCAGGTGGAAATTGATATTGACGTTCAGATGGTTGAAAGTGCCCTTGAACTTTAACAACTATGTGGGTTTATGCCATCAATGTAGGATAGGGTGTCGGGACTACACCGCCTAGACTCTCGAGAAGTAATCCGCTTACCTAAAACAAAACTGCTTCGGCTTTTGTGCAACTCT
Organism: Phyllomedusa bahiana; assembly: GCA_025379985.1. Taxonomy (NCBI): domain Eukaryota; kingdom Metazoa; phylum Chordata; class Amphibia; order Anura; family Hylidae; genus Phyllomedusa; species Phyllomedusa bahiana. The sequence goes on from JAODAL010008076.1 coordinate 91,625, forward strand.
ATGACGAGATGGTGTGGTAGCGCAGCATACTGTCATGGTAAACGCAATGAGGACATTTGTTTCTGCATCTTCCAATCCGTCGAAGACCACACGCACTAGGCCCTATAGTTTTCAAGGATTTCACATCAGATGTTAGCACAGGTGATATCATCCTATTGTCAGTGGGCTTTTCTGTGGAAATCCGGAAACATGACTTGTGGGTCCTGAGGACTTGATGAGCTTGAGAAACACATGGGCGAATTATGAGACTGTTTAGTCTTGACAACAACACTTATTGTTAAATAGGTGCGGAATGAGAATTTTCCGATCGGAGGCGTCTATAATTATACGTATATAAAAGGGGTACATGTAGGAATTTAGTGTTTTTTTTTTGAGAATTTTATTTGTTATTTGTGGAGTAGTGGAATTAAAGGAGATGTGGATATTTGTTGAATGGGTGATGTGTTTGAAGGGGTGATTAATTGAGAAATTAAGTTGGTGAAGTGTATATCAGGATTGGTGAACGCGTTTTTTATCTACAACAATTGAAAATCAGACAAGGTTTTTATGTGAGCGAATGTCCAGAGCTTGGCTTTATTTTCAGTATTTCAATATGGTTGTCTTTTTGGGGGTCGGGGGGGGTGGTGTGGGTGGTTGATGATGGATTGGTTTGACAAAGGAGAAAGGAAAGGTTGAGGGGAAAATATTTGATAGGAGTATTGTATAGTAATGGTGTGTATGTGTGCGACGTCATTGACTTGTGTTTGATGGTATATTGGATGTTGATCTTTGATAATTTAAGAGGGGTATGTTTATAGGGAAGGGATGGAATGTGTTAGATGAAGAAATATCATTGATAAGGTCCGAAGAGAAAGGGAAAAATTGATATTAGTAATTAGTTCGTATTTTCTCACGGAAACACATACTATAGCTGTGAATTGCACTTCCAAGTTAGTCGGAAATATTAGATGGATTTGTAACTATTTTATGTATTTATTTTTTTTTTATTTTTATTATTTATTATATATGTTTTTTCGTATATTTTTTTTTTTTTTTCTGTAGCTAGAGAATTTTAAAGCAAAATCTACCACTGTAATTTCATTCAACGGCAGGTGGGAGCGGGGGGCACCGCGCGCAAAGAACACAAGAGCAAGGCTCTTATCTATACCTAAGAACACACAGGATAAAGTTCAGGGGCGGCTAATACTTACGAGTTAGTACAAATTAGTAGTGTGAGATATCTTATTATTATACAGATTTGCTATTGAAATAATTTTCAGCTGATAGGTATAGGGCATGGCCTGAAGCCTCAGATTATATTGGATAAAGAGCAGTAATTTCTAAGTAACTGGCAGTCGTCTCTGTGTTATTTCTGGGCAAAAACTGCGCACACTTTTTATTATCAGTATAGGGCATTTCAATAGGTGTTCATCATTTGACCCAATTAACACCGCGCTGCTGGAATTGTTGAACAGTATTATCGGTGCTTCCAGTGCCTTGCAACCTAAATTAGCAAACGGAGTCAGGGCGCATTCGTTGTAGTTCGAGCTCAGTGTTGGTTTGTTGGGCCAAAAATATCGTGATATCACGTACGAAAAACATCATAAAGGTAGCTATTGTTTCTTATTAGCTTTTGTCGGCACCCGGATGCATTTGGTTCATTCTGACCTAGGTAAAAAGCACTGCTACGTAAAGTGCTTAAAACATGGCAATTCTATACTTTCACCAGCAGTGAAAGTTGAAAGGTGCAAAAATAGGAGGGTTTATTATATCAGAAATGAGTAAAAACATTAAGCATGTGTACTGAGTTTTTTGTACTGTTGCGCACGCGGCGCACTGTTCATTGACACCCCAAATCAAGCATCTACGTAAATCTTAGAAACTGGCAAGGAGGGGGGGGAGGGGGGGGCTCTAATACTTGGCAACCACAGGTGAATTGAATGGGTGGGCAAAAAATACCGTTTATTTATACCAAAACAATAACACTTACAAAGCTGTTTTTAATTGACTTTTGCCATTCCCATCACATCTAGTTCATTTGAGCGTGGCCAGGCATCTACGTAAATCGTTAAACAGCCATTTCTATATTCTTTCAGCGTCAGTCTGGTGACATTGAAAGGTGCAAAAAATATCCGTTTATTATTAATCAAAACGATCAAGCCACTTACCGTGTTATATTTCTACTTTTTGGCAGCACGCCCAGGGGGTGGCTAGCACGGTTACATCTGACTCGGGCAGCAATCTACTAAAAGCTTAAAACAGGCAATTCTTATTCAGCGGCATCTAGGTGAATTTGAAAGGTGCAAAAAATACAGTTTTATTATACCATCAAGAAGCATAACATGTTTACGTTTTGACTTTTGGAGCGCACCCAGCACTCGTTCATCTTGACGGTATAATGTCCTATGACTACGTAAGATCTTCACTAAAGGCAGTTCAGTTCACATAGAGTCACGCACAGGTGAATTGATAGGTGCAGACAATTGACTTGTTTTATTATACATCAAGAACAGATAACTAGTTAATGGTTGTTTTTGACTTGGTGTGAGACACATAAAAGGGCTGATATCTGTATCATGACGTCCTCCATCTACGTTAAAATGCATTAAATCCAAGTAAATTCGATATAAGTCACCTCCATTGTCGATACATTGACAAGGTGGGCAACATTATACCTGTTTATGTTATATTATTTCATAATAACTGATAGCCTGTGTTTTTTTTGGGACATTATGCCAGTCTGGATTCATGTTGATCCAACTGCACCTTGCATGTTAAAGTTTGAATGCCAGCAATTCTGTTTGTTGATTCGATGTTAGGAATTATAGTATTAGCTGTGATCTTGCCGTCTATTAATAAGGAGTAACTGTTCCAAAACTTATGTTCCATACGCCTCTCAAATTTTTAGATTTCTGAACAGTTGGATTCGAAATGCAGGTGGTATGGGGCCTAGTGCAACAGAGGGGGGTAGGGCGACATGGAGGTGTACACGATGGTAGCTAAGAGAAGCGTGCTCTCTTTGTTTCCCGGTGTTTATCTTTTCTTCAACGGCTGGCGAGCAACGACGCATGGCGGCAGCGTTTATCGTCATGTTGTCAGGGAGCCTGATTCACCTGTCATCGCTGGGACATTCAACTGAGAGAGCTCCCTGTGAACTCTAAAGAACGGAAGGTCATCGTCGCCATATCAATGTCCTTCATGTGGTTACATACCCAACGGCACCGACCATGTGCATCTTGAGGCTAAGGTCTTCACCTCATCGTCCTCGCAGTCATTTAAGGAAGGGCCTACACAATGTCATTCATTCGTTAAGCATCATCTAGGGGCATTTCTGTTCCAACATGAATGGCAGCCCCAAATCTGTCTAACGATCGGTAGTACCACCACAGTGGATAATCGGCATTTCTGAATACGGCTCGCTTTAGCAAATCAAGGAGTCGCCGAATACACTATATCAATAGAATTCGGTTGGCGGTACAGAAGCGCAATGTTTAACATATATCGCAAGAGTCCCACCCCCAACAAAAAGGATGATTTTCTTGACTCTGAACCCCAGGTTAGCTGATGGGCCATCAGAGAGGTGGAAGGGGAACGTCGGTTCAATCGACTGAGAAAATCCCAGGGCTGCACTAGTCTCAGGTGCACACGTTCCTTGTGGGCAGTGGCCTCTTGACTTTTGTAGGAGTACCGCGTCAGCTTCCTTAGGATGCAGGTAATGTCAGTGAGGCGACGCAGTCACGCCCTGTGATTGTATGGATAGATGATGATGACGACCATTTGGCGATGTCCCATCGGGCGGTGGTGCTTTTTCCGTGCAGAATTTGTAGGCTGCTGAGCGCTTTCATCAGATGAGCGATGTAGGAAGCGCTACGACATAGGGGTTGAGTGTCAAATACGGGTCCCGCCACAAATAAGAGGAGAGGGCGCCTCCGGCAGTAAGTCGCACATGATAAGCACTTCGCGGCAGAGTGCCACTGGTTGCAGCGGGGGCAAAATTCCGCCCAGCTCGCTGCGCTTATCGGGCCGTCAACAAACATGGTCATGGACCCTCTCAAGCCTGGGCTTCTTTGACGAAGCCTGCATGATTTCAGCAGCCTTGAAAATTTATTTGGGAAAAGCAAGGGTGGGAGGATGAAGATGTCATATGCGCGCTGGGCTAGGGGGGGGGGGGGGGGGGGGGGGGGGGGGTGAAACGGCTTAAGTAGATAAAAAAAGCGAGGGAAACAGGGGGAAAGGTTCGGTCCCAAGGAGGGACGAGAGAGAGAAAAGTAGGCAAAGAACAGCTTAAGTGGTTAACCACGCACCAACATTGTCTAGTCACATGGCTGCATTGTAGGGTAACATGACTTGAATAATGGAGTAGGAACTCAGCTTGGCGCAAAAATAGGCGCCGACACGACGCCGGGGCCTCCAAGCGCATCAATCACTGGTCACACCCTCTGTCTCCAGCGACGTGTGCCCGTCTGTCTCCTCTTCCCGGGGGGCCACCAAGCCAGGCGTTCGCTCTATTCCCACCCACCAAGCACATGTATTTCTCAGAATCATTGTTCGTGTGGACACTCACGGCCGCAGGCAGCGCGCACCGTTTTTTTGTCAAGGAGATCACAGCCGTCACTTCGGGCATCCACCTCGCGCCATTCTACCTAGCGATCAACAAATATGGGGATACAAACAAGATACCGCGATGCGCATACTCCGCTTCTCGCTTGCCGACAGTGGTATTACTTATATCATATGAACATAAATAAAAACCAAAAAAAACGCCATGGCCTGGCATGCCGTAGGCAGCTGGTCAGTCTACACTTTTCTATTATATATATAATATATAGAATATTAAATATACATTTATAATTAGGGGGGGGGGGGGGGGGGGGGGGGGGGGGGGGGGGGGGGATTGGGAAGTTGAGAGGAGTTGGGTATGAGTGAGGTAGTTTGTTTGATATATGAATTATATTACATATAAATATTCCATGTTTCTACGATTGTGATATGGAGGGGGAAGGGAAATTTCCTTTCCTTTTTCGTGGCGCTGGAGACCAGGCAGATGGGTCCGAGTCCAGCGTCATGACCTTTACGTATGCCCCAAGGTTTTCTATATATAAAAACCTAGATGCCGAGCAGGCATTCTCTTTGGCAAACAAGCCGTCGCGCTAAGTCCCTGGCCAGTCGCATAATTTGTTCATCTTAACTATTACAAAGCGCGTTGTACTGGCATTCTGTGTCAAGAAAAGTCGCATCTCACCACTTGACAGCATGACCATTTTAGAAAAAGGTAAGATTCGTAAGGTCCACGGAGTCCAGATGAGGGGGCGCCGCGCGCTATATTCATCTCTGTGACTCCACTCACTGGTGAGCTGGGTGGATGTCGGGGTCTGTGGGTGACGGTCGGCTCTCAGCGGCTCGGCGCACGCTCTTCAAAAGGGCCGAGGGAGGGGGTTTTTTTTTTGTGGGGGTGGTCTTTTTTTGGAGACGGGGGGGGGGTGGTATGGGATGGATAGGGGGGGGGAAGAAAAGTAAAAGATCTGGTAAGAGGGATTATAGGAAGATGTGTAATAAATTAAAGTAGGGTTTTGTTTAATGATTGGTTTAAGTAATATAATAAGGAAGTGGCTGTGCACGGTCTCTTTAAGGCAAACGACGCGACGCTGGCTGGGTGTCAATGAACGCTTGTGGCAAGCAAGGTCGGTGGGGGCGACTTTAACGGGCGTAAATTGCTGTCCCCCCCCACCCCCCCCGTCGTCTTAAGGATCAGTTACGGTGCTAGAGCACCTCGCCTTGGCGCTGGTCCACATGTCATGAACCTTTCGTCGTCGCTAGAATTTCTAAAGAGTGCTACAGCGGCAGGGCTCTCTGGAGCGAGTTCATGTTGTGTGTTGCGCCTTAGTACCAGTGGAACCTGGGACCTGCTGTAAGAAGGCTTGCGAGGCTCTGAGTATCGGCACTCTCCCGCCGTTCGGGCGACGAGCGTCTGCTTCGTTGCCGCGCCTGGGCTGCTTTGCAGAGCGTCAGCATCGCCTGCACCCCTTCGGCCGCGTCGACACCCAAGTGGGAGTCAATTCATTATTGTTGACTGGGTCAAGACACACACGCTCGTAATTGCCACCAGCTGGTCCACATGGGCCTCCAGGCGGATTGTGCAGGCAAGGGAACTTAGCCAAATGGCCATTGACGGCAGTATTCGCAAGTGTACTAGCAGTAGCCTGACAATCAGCGGCTGCAGGCGACGCGTGCGGGTGTTGAAGTCTCAGACTCGAGGAGTCGGAGGGCAGGTGAAAAGTTAGCTTCTGCACTTCAATCCTTGCGCGTAGTTTTGGTAGTATAATGTAAATATTAAAAAAATATTGGGGGGGGGGGGACTTGAATGCACCCCATACCCCCCACACCCTCTCGGCATAACCCACCCGTTTTCACCACCTCCCCCCCCCGCCCATCCAACCTACCCCCCCCACCGCGGGGGTCCAACGAGGGCGGCGATTCCCCCCATAGCAAGTTACACCCGCGCTCCCCCGCTCGCTCGCACCCCGTCCCCCCACCCACCTCCCCTCCCCTTTTTGTTTATCGATGAGTGGGGTTTCCCGTTCTAGGACCGGGACCCATGTACCACTTTTAATATCTTTCACTTTTCTTGAACTCTTGACAGTGGACTTCAGGTCTCACTACATTGATTTGTCCTGTTTTCTTGATGTCATTTTGAATTCAGGGGCATGTTTACTGGCTTCTACTAAGCTGCAGTAGAAGCCAGGTCTGTAGCTATAGCAACGAGTGCTGACAGCCTATCAGAAGAGATCAGACAAAGGTCTGTAGCTATAGAGGGCGTCCCCTATAGGAGCTGATGCAGCCTATAACAAGAATGGGAATATCTAGGAATAGGTAGGACACAGGTTAATGGACATATATGGAAAGGACTTGAAATTAGCAAGAACTTTTAACCGAAAAAGCAATGCTTGTAGTGGGGAGAACACACCCCTTTAAACAACTGGCCCAGTTTGGACCTTATGTGGGTTGGTGCATGCTGGTCATAAAATGTACAAGTAACCATTCCATACTATACAGTGCTATACAGTAAAGTGCAATAGGGTGCACATACAGTAGTAGCAGGATATATTGGCCTCATAACATTTTTACAAAGTTGCCTGAATAATATTGCTATACAGTCCCATCAACACCAAATACTGCAAAAATACTGTATGCAATAATCACCGAAAGATCAGCTCACCCACTTTGCTCAGTCAGAATCCTCTGTGTCATCTGTGTCCCACTATGTAACATCAGCGTGCATGGAAGAAACACCCGCTGTAGGTGAGTTAGATAAATTGGCTTGAACCACAATTTGGGAAAATTTCTCCAGCACCCAGAAATTACAAAATTAAAATGCACTTTATTCTTATCATTGACATAAATAATAACGATATATTAAATCCAAAGACAGCCAAACACAGTCCTATGCGTTTTCGAGCCTCTAAAATTGCCACTGCTGTCTCCAAAGACCTGCATAGCATTATCACGTCTAGCTTGGTTATCTATCCTCGTGAAATTCATAGTGCCCATAGAATTATCCATAGTGCGTTTTTAATATATGCAAAATTTGAACCTCAGTGATGACAGCTTCTTGTAAATATAAGATCGGGAGCACGATCTGCAGCCAACAGTTTGTATGCAATAATAAACGAAAGATCAGCTCACCCACTTTGCTCAAAATCCTCTGTTCATCTGGATTCACACCCAAAAATACTGCAAAAGTACTATGTAGTTTGGTTCTGCACTGTACCTAAGTATCCAATACCTAAGTACCAGTATACAGTGGTAAAATAAAGTCAACCTATAGCGACCAAGTAACAACTCCACACATGCATAGTGACCTAATTATTCAATGTCTAATTCAGGCTATCCCACCAAAACTGCGCCCACCATGCCTGGTTTGGGGAAACTACAAACTCCCCATCATAATTTATAATAATCCTATAACCGTGGGCATGATGGGAAGTTTTAGTAGTATCCCAACCAGCTGAGGGCCGCAGTTTGAGGGACCTTGTTGTCCTAACAATTAAATACAAATATACAGTTAATATTAACCTCTCCACAACATCAGAACTGTCATTAGACATCATGGCAGTGGAGTAAAAGGAGAAATCGCTCTAACTTTGCCCATTCCATACATGTTGGGTGACGGCTGATAATTAGAGCTGACACCTTTCTTCAGCTATCAGGATCTGAAATGAAACCAATTTTACCATTGTCAGATGCCATTGTCAGTGTCACTACAGCATTTAAACTGGAGGAAATTAGGAGGTCTCCCACTCACTCAATCACCTCCCTCCATGATGCAATGATGAGGTGCCATCATTTGCTATGAAAGCTGGGGGGCTTCATGAAGGCCCTAATGAATGCTTGCAGTACAATGGGTTAGTATTAGTGTTGAGCGATTATTATCGACAAAGTTTAAATCGGCATGGTTTTTTTTATGTGGATCAGATTTGTTTAGATCACGCGATAATTTTAGGTGGAAAATCTGCGCATAATCTATGTAAATATCGCGCCATTTAGTGCTTCCTGTTCATTTTAGCGGCCAGCAAATCACAAGAGATAGAGCATGGTGACTGGTGTGGCGACGTCATGACTGGGATGTGTATGGATTTGCGATTGGCTGGGAAAATCACAGGACCCTCTTGTTTACATAGAAAACAGCCCTTCCTGTTTCAGCATCAGTGTGTGTCCCCTGTGTATCATAAGAGCAGGACATGGCTCGTCTCTCTCATAACAGCTCTGTGGAAACTGTTTTCATATTACTCACAAGAAACCTATGCTTTTAGCTGGTGAACATTAGAACTTAGGTAGATTATAGAGATTTTTTCAGTTTTAAGCTACTTAGGCCAGAGAATTTTTTAAAGGAGCATCTAGCGCTGTAAAAACAGGCCGGAGGGGATAAAAAAGGGGAGGGCGGGGGCTGCGGCGAACATAGACCGTACAGACTTGCAGGCAGCAGCTTTTTGAAAGGAGAGGTGGAATATTGTGCTGCACACACGTGCTTTGACCCTGCATTGCAATGGTGTTTTTATTAACAGTTTTTGGCCTGTTTTTGGTGAAATATTACGTGTTAATGTTTTGTGCAGCTTGTACTATTTAAGATATACAGATCTTTTTTTCGTAGTAACTGCAGTAGTAATTTTGATAGGTGCAAAACACAACTATTTTATTATCTGTATAACCAACATTTTTAATTAGTTTTTTTCACTTTGTGGCAGCTCAGTTAGTGTTCTAAAGACCCACTTTTTTTGGTTCTTAACGAATAAGGTTACAGAACTTTTTTTCTAGTCACCGCAAGGTTTGTATTATAGGTTGCAAAACCCACGTTTTTATTAACCGACACAATTTTTTTAATTAGGTTTAGTTCATCTTTGGGCGCAGGCCAATTTTGTTTAAAAGACCCCTATCTTGTACTGTAAGAAACCCATACCAGAAATTTTATTAGTAATTGCAGGTGTAATTTCATAGGTGCCAAAACCACCTGGTTTTTATTAGCCGTATACATTTCAAATAGGATTGTTTTTTTCACTTTGATGCTGCCCAGTTATATGTTCATAGAGCCACCTTGCAACTTAAATTTGAATACAGCAATTGTAGTCCACCCTTGGTGAGGTATTTATATAGGTGCAAAAACACCTTTATTATCCGTAATACCATTTCAAGATAGGTTTTGTTTTTTTTTTACTTTGGTGCGGGCCCAGTTTTTGTGTCATAGATTCCCTATCACTTAAATTTTGAAATACAGCAATTTATTTGTAATTCACCGTAAGGTGTATTTAATAGGTGCAAAAAACACCTTTGATTATCCGATACAATTTTAATAAGTGTTTTTTTTACTTTGGTGCGGCCCAGGTTTTTGTTCCATATAGCCCCTTTGCAACTTAATATGAATACAGAAATTTTTTGTATTTTTACCTGTTGTGTATTTCATTGGTTGCAAATACACTAGTGCAAAAACTCTTGTAATAATTTGATAAAATAGCGTTTATTGCACGTGGTGCGGCCCCTAGTTTTTTTCAATAGCCACGCGTACGTCAATTCTGATAGAAAATTTTCTAGACTGTTTCTCGTTTTTGTCATTGGCTGCAAAAAAATGCATTTTTCTCCATCCGGTGTAACTTCCTGATCGGTTATTTTATTGCTGCTCGTGATGAATCTCAGTTTGGCGCAGATAGCGCACTTGTTTATGATATTTTTGGTTAGAAAACTAATCATTCCTATTTTTCCTACTGGGCAGTTTTTAAATCCCCTAGGCACTGAAAAGGAAGAACACTGTTTTGAATTTGGGTCCTTACGTTTCTTCCACCAGAACCGCATTTCACAGTAATACGCAGAAACCATTTCAGTTATTCTAATCCCGTTTGCATGTAGGAAATTAGAGGGATTTTAAGAATAGCTGTTGATTTGCCGTCCTTTTAATAAGAGACTTTCAAAAAACTCTTCCATACCTTCTCAAATTTTTTATCTTCTGAACATGAGCGAAATGCAGGTGTAGCGAGCAAAGAAGGGGGTTAGTACCATGGAAGGTAGAGTGTTTTACAAAGAGAAAGGTGCCGTCCTTCCAGTGCTGGCGACCACACGCATGCCAGCGGATCGTCCCCGGTTTGCAGACCGTCAGGCCCTGTCACTGCTGGTCCTGGGCTCTGTTGAATCTCAGTAACGAACAGCGACGCCAAATCAGTTCCTCAGTGGTTAAATGCAACCTGCAAATCCATCTAATCCATTTACCTCCCCGTCCTTCGCCAGTCATACGCCACAAATGTCGTCATCAGCATCGTCCGCAATGGAACATGTTTGGTTTTTTGGTGGTCCCATGCTGTGGCCCAGGGACGGGATAAGTCTATTCCCCGTTAAACTAAAATGGTGTTTGAAAGACTCCTTTTTCCCGTCACTTTTGTAAATCCTGGGAGGTCAGACCCAGGTTTAATTGGTTTATACTGTGGTACAGAACAGGTATAATCAATGTTCCAGAGAAACAAAAAATTGGTTGTTTCAAAGACTCCTTTTTCCCGTGCACTTATTTAATCTTGGGTCATGCAGTTTTAAGGTCAAGCAGTCGTTCCAGGACAGATATAGTCCATGTCCAGTTCAAACTAAATGGTGGTATAAGACCTCCTTTTTTTCTGGCACTTTTTTTAAATCTGTGGGTCAGACAGTGATTTAAGGGTCCCATGCTGCGTTCCAGGACAGGGTTATTCCATTGTCCTCAGGTCAAGTAAAATGAGGGTTCAAAATCATACTGCCTTCCTGGCCACAATTTTAATTTGTGGGGTTCCTGCGGGTTTATTAAGGTCCATGCTGTGGTACAAGATTTTAAAGGGAAATATGAATGGTCCTGTGGACCCTTTTTTTTTTCTTGCTTTTATAACCCTAAGTGTTTTGCCTAAGATGTAGCACGTAATCCAATTATGAACCTGTATTGGATTGTTAATTCTACCAGCTTTCCAGCCCTGTTTTGGTAATATTTGAAGGTGTTTTTGTTCCCTCTCCCTAGACTTTTAATGGTCATCGTTATAATCTATTTCGACTATCGGAAATCGTCTTTGATAAAATTGACGATATCGGCTTTCGACCCGAATGACGAGAAGTCCCCCGACGTAATCGCTCATCACTAGTTAATATTACAGCACAGTGTTCATGTGATCACATATTCACCTAAAAGAAAGCAAAAATTTGTAAAACTAAAGCTTTTAAAACAGTAAAAAACAAACTTTTTCCAATTAGAATCACCACAAATTCTAAAAAAAAAAAATAAACTTGTTTTCTTTCTTCCATAAGATAAACAGTGCAAAAAAAGATGTCCAATGACATAATTGCCTTGTTTGTTCACCTCGACTTCCAAATAAATGGAATTAAAAGTAATCAGCAAGTTGTATGTACCCCAAAAGTGTAACAATATAAATGAAGGCCATCATACAAGTCTATCAATGAAAAAAAAGTTTTTTTGTACCAAGATAGGCAAAAAGTTTTAGATTTTAGATCCGTCGTGTGTACATGCCCTGTAGGTTTTATGTACATCATACATAAAAAAATGATGAAAACAAAGAAGAGTCACACCAAGAAAAGCAGCAATCCTAGGGAGGGGAATTTACCACAAGATGTACAAAAATGGAATAGTAGAAGCCATATACATACAACAAATTATTGTGCAGTTTAGCACTCCCCAAAAAATAATTAAATGCTAGTGCATGTGCTGGAACAAGCATTGGAGTGTCAGCAACTCAGGCTGTTATTCATCCACCGCTGTGTTTGTACACATCCCTTATTAATGTTTTGTATAATATAGCAATGTGCTTGAGTTTGCTTCTCTATTTTTAATTCACTTGCCAGATCATGGGGACTATTGCACTTAAAAACATATCGGACAATTATATGCACTAGCACTTTATTATTGTTTTGGAGCAACTGTGGGGTATTATGACTGGCTGTGGGGCTCTGTAGTAATCTTGGTGGCACTGAGGCTGGCTGGGGGGCACTGAAGCCAGTTGAAGGGCACTGTGACTGGTTGAGGGGCACTTTGGATTACTGGGAGGGCACTGTGGCCGCCTAGAGGCAGGGTCTGTGGCTGAGTGGGGGGGGCACTGTGTCTAGTGGCACGGGGGTCTATGGGCACATAGTGGGTTCTGTTGCCTGCTGCGGGGGTATTGTGGCCAGCTGGCAGGGCCTGTGAAAGTGTGAGAGGAGTTTCAGGTCCCAACTCTGTTCTTCATCTGAAACTTTAGTTGTGGGAATGCCGGGAAGGCATTAGAGGCAGCTTGTGTCTCTGATGCTGGGAATTAATTGCAGCACATATCGGCACCTACAAAGGCTGCGTGTGAGGCATGGCCAGCAGCTCCACAACTGAATAATCATTAGGGCTGGTCCTCACAGGCACCTTTTAATATATACTGCAGGCAGGCCACAGCAAATCGGCAGTGTCAAGGACTACTTGTGAGGCCAGGTACCTATGATCTTCACAAAACTTGTAAAACACAGGGACCCCCTTAGCTGTGGACAATATTATTTAATGTTGCTACCCATGCCCCGTACAGTATGGTAATTCCCTTATGGTGGTATAGGCTGCATCGCTGGATCTATTTGACCCGCCACTACAACTGCAGCTCTGTGGCAAGAAAGGGCTTGTGGGCCCCCTTGGCTCAGGGGCCCAGTCGCAAGTGTGATCACTGTGATCTCTGTAGATAAGCCACTGTATGTATTTACTTAGTATACAGGGTAAGATTTTGATTTTCTCATTGGTGAAGGGGAGAGGAGGGAGCTGAACTTTTGCTCAGAGCCCATGAAAATGTTTCTATTCTTCAGCTGGGGATAACGTCTCTCTAATGTAAAATCTAATAAATTATGCTTTAAATGGAACCTGTCACATAGGTTGTGCACTCTTTGCTGAGGGCAGCACAAGCCAGTGTCATACCTGCTGTTTCCAGCACTGTGCCCCTTATTCTGTAAGATGCTGTAGTTTTAGAGCATTTATTGCTCAAATCTTATTCATGAGCAGGTGTTAGCCCCGCCCACCAAAGGCTAGCACCGCCCACTGACAGTTATTCACATGTTTCTACCTATTCAAAGTAATAATATTTAGATAAAAAATACGGAGTTGCGCCGCTCTTGGAGAGTATATATATAAAAAACACTTATTTTAATAGTGTTTACTGATAAAAAAAGAGCATACACTCTCACATAAAAACTCTAAAACTTAACGCGTTTCGCATGGTATACCCATGCTTCATCAGAAGTACAAACCGATATTCATTGAGAAATAAATACTTTCTCCACTGGAAAGTTGAATAGAGTTAAATGCTGAAAATGTATTTGAATTGATTTGGGAAAATGATATTCACTACTTTTTCTCACAAAGGATGCACTGAAATGCTGCCTAAAACTTCTCCCTTTCTACTAAGCCTTTTTTCCCTTCATGCCTCGCGTAATATCTTCTTTATAACGTTTGCTCTGTTTTATTTGTAAAAATATTCCTTCTATGAGAACTGGACAAAGCTGTGAAAGGCACAATAAGCCTTAATAGAATAGTGTTTTTTTTGTTGAATGTGTCCATTTTAACCTATTCCCCTTACTTCATATAGAAGCCCTGAAATAACCTTTCTTCTCTGGCTGCAGAATTTTCAGCTTATTCAAAATTAAAAGCTCTCATTGAAGCAGCTGACAGCCTGCCAGATGGGCGAACCAGATTTTGTATTTTGCCATAGCTAAGGGTGTACTTTTTATACATTGAGGGCTAGTTTGAAGGAGCATCAGACTGGGCAAGTACCAAGTACCCCATTCCACAGATGACTCCCAAAGATGATGTACAATTAGGTCCATATATATTTGGACACTGACACAAATTTTATTTTTTGTACCTTTTTACTAAAACATATTCAAGTTATAGTTATATAATGGACATGGTCATAAAGTCCAGAGTTTCAGCTTTCAATTGAGGGCACCCACATTAAAATTGTATCAAGCATTTAGGAGTTTCAGCTCCTTGACATGTTTGTAAAGGGACAAAAAATAATTGGACAAATTAAATAATTGTAAGTAAAATGTTCATTTCTAATCGGTCTTAGATTCCCGCAAAGGCTAAAACTTATTAATGGGAGATTGAACTTCCATATAGATAGAGTCGAACTTAATGCATTAAATGTACATCTCACTGATACATTAAACGTATTCAAAGTAATAGGTTTATCAGTTGAGGTGGGCAGGGCTAGCCTCCGATGTGCGGGGTTTGAAAAAAACTCTTTGAATGACTCTTCTGGCTGAAAACTGCAGATTTGAGCATTAAACAGACGAAAACTACAGCATCTTACAGAATAAGGGACACAGTGCTGGAAACAGCAGGTCTTACACTAGCTTGTTCTGCCGTCAGTCATGGGGGCATAAAACTATGTGACAGGTTCCCTCTAACATAGGGATAGGATGGCTACACAGCATCTGCGATATTCTATAACCTTAATAATTTTACTGGATATACTATCAGAAGAACAATGAAACAAGAGATGTACCAGTATTGAGACCCATAGACTTGTGTGAGGCTTACTTCAGCAGCTGGGACCTGGAGTCTCCATCTACAGCCATTTGTAGTCTCCTTCTGCTCCCTGCCAACCAAACGCACTATTCTACTGCTGCCTCCAAGTTTGTCAACAGGCCACCTCTTGGTGTGATCTCCCACTGTCATACCACTATCTGTATATGTCACACTGAAGCCAGGGCAAGTACACAGACCACACTCCCACTTACCTCTATTACCCGGGCTTCTAAACAGCAAATTACACATGCACCAGACTTCTGCTTGCACGGATCACTCTGCCCCCGGCTCGGCCTCAGATGTAGGACTCTACTGATTCGAACAGAGACACCACTAACACTGCAATACAATAGTTTTGTTCTACCAGTTCTGTAAAATAAGTTCTGTAAAATAAGAAACTCTGTGAAAAATCGGAGGCATACATAAGTACATGGAATTACAATATGGTCATTTACCTGATATCTTGGAATATATGGTATTGGTCAGTGTTGACAGTGATGGTCATGTTATATTGTTATTAATAGTTTAGGTCATATAAAAGTAGTGGAGATTCACAGTATACATTGAGAAATAAATACTTTCTCCACTGGAAAGTTGAATAGAGTTAAATGCTGAAAATGTATTTGAATTGATTTGGGAAAATGATATTCACTACTTTTTCTCACAAAGGATGCACTGAAATGCTGCCTAAAACTTCTCCCTTTCTACTAAGCCTTTTTTCCCTTCATGCCTCGCGTAATATCTTCTTTATAACGTTTGCTCTGTTTTATTTGTAAAAATATTCCTTCTATGAGAACTGGACAAAGCTGTGAAAGGCACAATAAGCCTTAATAGAATAATGTTTTTTTGTTGAATGTGTCCATTTTAACCTATTCCCCTTACTTCATATAGAAGCCCTGAAATAACCTTTCTTCTCTGGCTGCAGAATTTTCAGCTTATTCAAACTTAAAAGCTCTCATTGAAGCAGCTGACAGCATGCCAGATGGGCAAACCAGATTTTGTATTTTGCCATAGCTAGGGCTGTACTTTTTATACATTGAGGGCTAGTTTGAAGGAGCATCAGACTGGGCAAGTACCAAGTACCCCATTCCACAGATGACTCCCAAAGATGATGTACAGTTAGGTCCATATATATTTGGACACTGACACAAATTTAGTTTTTTTTACCTTTTTACTAAAACATATTCAAGTTATAGTTATATAATGGACATGGAAATAAAGTCCAGACTTTCAGCTTTCAATTGAGGGCACCCACATTAAAATTGGATCAAGCATTTAGGAGTTTCAGCTCCTTGACATGTTTGTAAAGGGACAAAAAATAATTGGACAAATGAAATAATTGTAAGTAAAATGGTAATTCCTAATACTTGGTTGAAAACCCTTTGTTGGCAATGACTGGCTGAGGACTTGAACTCATGGACATCACCAGATACTGTGTTTCCTCCTTTTTAATGCTCTGCCGGGGCCTTTACTGAAGCAGTTTCCAGTTGATGTTTGTTTGTGGCTTTTCTGTCTGAAGTTTAGTCTTTAACAAGTGAAATGTTGATCAAATGGATTGAGATCAGGTGACTGACTTGGCCATTCAGGAATATTCCACTTATTTGCGTTAATAAACCCCAGGGTTGCTTTGGCTTTATGTTTTAGGTTACTATCCATCTGTATTATGAAATGCCGACCAATCAGTCTGGCTGCATTTGGCTGGATTTGAGCACACAGTATGTCTCTAAATACTCTCCAGAATGTAGGTGTATCAATATCCAAATCTACCATAAAGAGGACTGCATGAAAGTAAAAAAAGAAGGTTTACTGTACGGTGCAAGCCACTCATAATCCTCAAGAATAAAAAGGCAAGATTGGACTTTGCTAAAAAAAAAACATCTGAAAAAGCCAGCACAGTTCTGGAAGAACATTCTTTGGACAGATGAAACCAAGATCAACGTCTACCAGAATGATGGTAAGAAAAAAAGTATAGTGAATGCATGGTACAGCTCCTGATCCAAAGCATACCACAGCATCTGTAAAACATGGCGGAGATAGTCTGATGGCTTGGTCATACATGGCTGCCAGTGGCACTGGGTCACTAATGTTTATTGATGATCTGACAAAGGACAGAAGCAGCCAGATGATTTCTGAGGTATTCAGAAACATACTGTGTGCTCAAATCCAGTCAAATGCAGCCAAACTGATTTGTGGGCATTCATAATACAGATGGACAATGAGCCAAGACATAAAGCCAAAGCAACCAAGGAGTTTATTAAAGCAAAGAAGTGGAATATTCTTGAATGGCCAAATCAGTCACCTGATCTCAGTCCAATTGAGCAGCATTTCACTTGGTAAAGACTAAACTTCAGACAGAAAAGCAAACAAACAGCAACTGAAAACCACTGCAATAAAGGACTGGCAGAGAATTAAAAAGGAGGAAACACAGCTTCTGGTGATGTCCATGAGTCCAAGACTTCAGGAAGTCATTGCCAACAAAGGGTTTTCAACCAAGTATTAGAAATTATTTTTTTATTTACCCTTCTGCAGAAGGGTCACTGATCCAGGGATTTATTTCGATTTCCAGATTGGAGTCAGAAAGGAATTTTTCCTTTAAAATGAGGACAATTGGCTTCTACCTTATGGGGGTTTTTATGTTCATCAACACAATAGCAAAATAGGCTGAACTGGATGGATGTCTGTCTTTTTTCAGTCTAACAAATTACTGTACTGTATGTAGTTTGTGACACCTATAGTTCCATACTAGTCAGCATTCGTAAACAGCTCAAATCCTGTTCACTATCTCGGCCAAAGTCTTTGGGTAGCCTGGACTTTTTTCATGTCATAAACTCCCAGTGATTTCTTATTGCTTCATTCAATGTGAAATGGAGCATCTGAGTGGATAACATTTATCAACTTTATTCTGAAAGTGTTGCAACAGACCCTGTTTCTGCAAATTCTAGCACACAAAAGTTTTTTCTTGCTTCGATGTCACCATCTTATGTCACACTATATAAAACATTTTACATTTGACTTGAAAATGAAAGCTCTGCTGTGACTGGTTTCTCTGGGTGACTAAATCAGTTTTGGCTTGTTGTTCGGTCATCTGCCATTTACCATTAATGCTACCATAACGACTTTTGGTGGCATCTCCTATTAATGGGGTTTTTTCCACGATCTAATGTTGATGTGGGTTCCTCCAAAATGGATATTTAGTCACTTTTCTAAATATATTTAATTAAAAAAAGAGTGTAGCCTCTGAGAGCTACAGCCTGACTTACATGCCCTAGGTTCCTGACAGTTTACATTAGAAACAACCAGGAGCTGAAAGTAGCTGATCTGACTGCGCTTGCATTGTTTGCACTTCTTATCTGATGGCAGGGAACATGGAGCAGGGAGCTTTGAAGGGACTGGGGAGAAAGATCTTGTATCATTCGTATAGAGAATCCGCTGGTTGTAATGTAATTATCTAAATAAACATGAAGACACACCCTAGCTCTCTGCTCAGCCCCCCTTCCTCTCCACCTGCAGCGTTCGTGAAGGAATGAAAGAAGGCTGCCTGCTGAGCTTATCTTCTCTCCTGAGCAAATAAGAGGGAGAAATAAAACGCATTTAGCTTGTGCACAATACTGTTCTCCTTGTGGATTAGAAAAAACAATGTTTTCTCAACTACAGGGGACTGGAGTATCAGGAAACATACTTTGGGATCTGGAAGTGATGACATCACAGAGGAGATACTTGTTTTTTTAAACACAGAAATACAATGCCTCTTTTTTTTAGCCCACAAGAGTGGAGTATCAGCCTGTTAGGTGAGGAAATCACTTTTTGGCAAAACCCCTTTAATATGCCAACAAAGTGCATGGTGGGGCCATCCCTATACTATTAAGACAGCTACTTTATATGTGTTGTGATAGTTTACAATATATTATGTGTATTTTTCTCTGTATGCAGACTGAAATATGACTCTTTTTTCTATTGGCCATCTTTGCCAATTCCTATTTTTTCTTCCATATGCTTGCACACAACTAACTCATCTCTGATATTATACTTCATCATAGTTCAGATTTTTAATTTATTTAAAAATATACAAATTGGGGTGGACCAGGACCAAGATCCAAAAATAAGTCCTCTGATAAACATGCAAATCAATCTTCACTGCAACCTCCTTCAGGTGGGAGATGTGCACTAAGTGGTACTATTAATCATGCTGTCTGCTGGGGGGAGGCAAGAGGGTTTAAATGGGCTGGAACTGAAGGATCTATATAAGAATTTACATCACGTATTGTTAAAATACAAAACTCTTAACTTCCCTTTTACAATAGGTTAATATTCTTTTCTCTATAAAAGATGAACCCAACCCAGAGAACAGTGTCTTAATGACAATGGCCTATTTAATTGAGTAGAGAATCGGTCCCAGCAAGCAAAATGACAATAATGACAGTGACTTATGTTACAGGTTAAATAGTCTGTTCCAAATAGGGAAAGCTGACCAAATTAGAATGATCTGTATAATATGTTAAAGGGATAGACTCACCGGGGAGTGGAATAGTCTAATGAAGTTAAATGTTTAATGGATTGAAGCTTTGTTTTAAACGCCAAGTGCTTAATATCTTCAGGGCAAGTTTTCACAAATTACACATGTAAAGTTATAAAGCTATGCAAGGGAAAAACAGTAGAGAGGAAATGTAGTGTAAGTCAGTTCACCACTCAAATATATTAACTATAAAACAAAACTAAAGGAGCACATGCATGAAAGAACTGAAGCGAGTGGATAAACTAACAATCCAAGGCTAGGAGCACTCCATATGTGTTGGGTCTATCGCAAATGGTTACTCTAAATGTATGCCCTAGATGCATGTAACACTATGCCTTTATATACATACAGTATCTCACAAACATGAGTAAAGCTCTCACTTTTTTGTAAATACTTTATTATATATTTTCAATGAAGATATGACACTTTGATACTATGTAAAGTAGTCAGTGTACAGTTTGTTCAACAGTATAAATTTGATTTGCCCTCAAAACAACTCATCATGTCCCTAAGTGAAAATAGACAAATTGTGTCCAATTTGCCTTTTTCCCTCTAAGGGGTCATATGACTCATTAGTGTTAAAAGGCTCCAGGTGTCAATGGGGAGCAGGTATGTTAAATTTGGTGTTATCGCTCTCACACTTTCTTATACACGTCATTGGAAGTTCAACAAGGCTCCTCATGGCAAATAACTTTCTAAGGATCTGAAAAAAAGAATTGTTGTTCAACATAAAGATGGCCTAGGCTATCAAGAAGATTGCCAACAAGTGTCAATATTTTGTGTGGCCACCATTTTTTCCCAGTACTGCCTTAACTCTCTTGGGAATGGAGGTCACTAGAGCTTCACAGGTTGCAGCCACTGAAATCCTCTTCCACGCCTCTATGACAACATTACGGCGCTGCTGGATGTTAGACATTTTGCGCGCCTCCACCTTCCATTTGAGGATGTCCCACAGATGCTCAATAGGGTTTAGGTTTTAGCCAGTCCAGCACCTTTACCCTCATTTTCATTAGCAGGGCGGTGCTGGACTTGGAGGTGTGTTTGGGCTCCTTATCATGTTGGAATATTGCTCTGTGGCCCAGTTTCTCAAGAGAAGGGATCATGCTCTGCTTCAGTATATCACAGTACATGTTGGCATTCATGGTTCCCTCAAAGAACTGTAGGTCCCCAAAGCCAGCAGAACTCATGTAGTCCCAAACCATGACACTCCCACCACAAAGCTTGATTGTAGGCAAGACACACTTATCTTTGCACACCTCACCTGATTGCCGCCACACACGCTTGACACCATCTGAATCAAATAAGTTTGTCTTGGTCTTGTCAAACTACAGGACATGGCTCCAGTAATCCATGTCCTTAGTCTACTTGTCTTCAGCAAACTGTTTGCGAGCTTTCTTGTGCATCATCTTTAGAAAATACTTCCTTCTAGGACGACAGCCATGCAGACCAATTTGATGCAGTGTGCGGCACCCACTCTTTTATCTTCTGCAGCAATGCCGGCAGCACTCATACCTCTCTTTTGAAAATACAATCTCTGGATAGGATGCTGAGCACGTACACTCAACTTCTTTAGTCAACCATGGCAAGGCCTGTTCTGTGTGGAACCTGTCTTATTGAACCGCTGTATGGTCTTGGCCACCTTGCTGCAGCTTAGATCCATGGAGTTGGCAATATTCTTATAGCCTAGGCCATCATTATGTAGAGCAATAATTCTTTCTTTTTTAGATCCCTAGACAGTTCTTTGCCATGAGGTGCCATGTTGATCTTCCAGTGACCAAATAAGAGAGTTTAAAGAGAACCTGTCACATAGATTATGCCCCCTTGTTGAGGGCAGAACAAGCTAGTGTCAGACCTGCTGTTTCCAGCGCTGTGTCCCTTATTCTGTAAGATGCAGCAGTTTTTGTTTATTTAATGCTCAAATCTGCAGTTTTCAGCCAGAAGAGTCATTCGAAGAGTCCTTCAAAGAGTCAGTTTTTTTCAAACCCGGCCAATCGGAGGCTAGTCCCGCCCACCTCAACTGACAAACCTATTACTTTGAATAGATAAAAACATGTGAATAACTGTCAATGGGCGGGGATAGCATTTGGTGGGCAGGGCTAACACCTGCTCATGAATAAGATTTGAGGGGTAAATGCTGTAAACTGTTGCATCTTACAGAATAAGGGACATAGCGCTGGAAACAGCATATCTGACACTAGCTTGTGCTGCCCTCAGCAAGGGGGGCATAATCTATGTGACAGACTCCCTTTAAGAGCAATAATACAAAATTAAATTACCCTTCTCCACAGTCACACCTGAGACCCTATGACACTAACGAGTCACATGATGTCATGGAGAGAAAATGGCAAACTGGGCACAATTTCTCCATTTTTACTTAGAAGTGTACTCATTTTTGTTTCCAGCAGTTTAGACTTTGATGGCTGTGTGTTGAGTTATTTTGAGGGCACATCAAATTTATACTGTTATACAAGCTGTACACTGACTAGTTTATATTGTATCAAAGTGTCATACAATCTTCAGTGTTGTCCCATGAAAAGATATCATAAAATATTTACAAAAAATATTTACTTTTGTGAGATAATGTATGTATGCCTTTGACAGCCATTGAAAAACATGTTATGTAATGGTTTTGTTATATATAAAATGGTATTAAAAACGCTGACTGGAGTTTTCTGTTCAACTGGGCCTGTACGATGATGATCTATAGCGGCCAAACGAATGCCAAAGGAATATGCTTTTGGCAAATACATTTTGTCATTACAGCTTATGTGCACATTAGTGTACTGTATGCATCAGGAGATTTTTCTGGCATGTACACTGAATGCAGACATATTGTGAATTCATCTTTATTGCCTTTTTGGCTACATTGTTTTTCATGGTTCATGCCCTATTTGTTTGATAATTTAGAAGATAAATCAACCAGATAACATTAACGAAGCTCCTAAAGTTTTTACATCCAGAATAGATATAATTAAAAAGAATCAAACAGAGATGTGGAAATTCACTTTTTTGATATGTGTCATCCCAACCCTAAAAGCACACATAAAAAATGGTTAAATAATTGCTGGTGATGCACTTTGTGGTCTTGTTGAGCATTTGATGGCATTGATCTGGGGCAATACAAATAAGCCATTTATTTATATTAACGCTTTCCTCACAGTTGGTCATAATTTTTGGCTCTACCTTTTCTCCTTCTAAGAGCCATAACTTTTTTATTTTTCCATCTACTTAGACCTATAAGGGCATTTTTTTTGCAGGACAAGATGTACTTTTTAATGATGCCATTGGCTGTATCATGAAATGTACTAGGAAACTCCCCCAAAAAATCTGAGTGGGCTAAAATGTGAAAAAAAGAATTTCTGCCATGCTTGCAGGAGTTTTATATTTATGTCTTTCACTATACTGTAAAAATTATGGGCAACATGTATGAATCCTGGCGCTGACAGGCCAGTTCTAAATAGCTTTAAAGGGGTTTTATCATTAGACTTGAGCTGTTTCTGTCTGTTACAGTTTCAAATCCAGGGGCGTGTCTCTCCTCCCAGTAAGCTGTTCTTCCATCACTGAAGACTGATGACATCATCTTTCTGTGTTAGCAGGGGAAGGGTGAGGAGTTCACAGCTCTGCAGACCTCTTGCAATGGTTCTCATGGATGCAGAGCTGTCAGCTAGCTCCCAGGCTTCACAAGCTTCTTGTAAGCAGAACACCTGCATTACTGTAAGCAGTTATACATACTGCCTGAACTGATGAAACAAATGTGAGGAATGCAAACTGCTCCCACCTCTGTTAACAGGCAGGAGGTAGAGCAGACTGTATAAGGCTGTGTTGTATGTGGGAAGAGCAGTGTATAAGGCTGTGTTATATGGGTGATGGGAACGGACTGTTTAAGGTTGTGTTATATGGGGGAGAGTGAATCTAGCAGCTAGAGACTGTAACGGTGCGGCGCTGACAGATGTACACCGAAGCGCCGACCGCAGACATCCGGGTGTGGATCCTCTGTGATCACCGCAGGCGAAGTGGTAGCTGGAGGACCACGCCAGGAAGGGGGAGGGCTAAGGGGCCCCTGGCTTGCCAGAGCCCGCCGCAAAGCGGGATGGACTTGGCTGCGTGACCCCCAGGTCACTACCCCTGACGTGGCTACCTGCGGTGACAGCCGGGGTGCAAGACAGGAATCCAGGCGGGGAAGTACAGGAACACAGGAACATGTGCAGCAGGATACAGGAGGGTTAAACGTACACATAGCACCACAGGATACGACAGGAACTGGACAGGTAACACATCAGGTACAGACCAGGGGAACATGGCAGGAAAAGGGAGCACATACAGACAGGAAACAAGCAGGATACAGGAGACACAAACACAACGGACGGACGGCCAGGAGTCAGATGACCAAGGGCACTGGGCCCGCATCTCAAGCGGTTAAAGGCTCCAACAGCAGACCTGAGATGTGGCAGGAGCTCAAGATGGGGAAACAGCTGGACACAGCAACGACTGCAATGAACTGACCCCGAGTAGAGACCAGAACTTCCTCTAATAGCCAGAGGTCAGGGGTGAAAAGGAAGGTGCAAAGAACAGGAAACTATAAATAGGCAAAGGGAAACTGCCGCTGCGCACGCCTTAGGAGGCACAGTGCACAGACATACCCAGGAAGCAACAAGACTGGACAGGACAGGGAAGTACATAGCAGAAACACAGGCTGCTGGGACCCTGCACAGGGAGCCCCAGCAGAGACATGGCAGCACGGACAGGCCGACGGTCCAAGGCAGGGACCGCGGCATGAACCGTGACAGAGACTCAGTAATTGCCCAGATCCTTCACATAGGACTGAGAGAAGAGCATACAGTAACTCAGGCAGCCTTTATTGAACAGACTTAGTCATCAGAGGCAGTTCATTTCACTTTCATTTTCCTCAGCTCAGAGGGGAGTAAGCACAGAGTGTGCAGGCAGCCAATCACAGTGCAGGGGGCATGGTCCCAACAGGATGAATGAAATATCAGGCAGCCAATCACAGAAAAGGGGGTATGGCCCGGCCACTTGCTGCAGAAATAGCTATAGATGCACAGATTAGCTTATATCTGTTATACTAAGTGATTTAGGTAATGCAAACC
The DNA here is from genome assembly GCA_025379985.1 of Phyllomedusa bahiana. NCBI lineage: Eukaryota > Metazoa > Chordata > Amphibia > Anura > Hylidae > Phyllomedusa > Phyllomedusa bahiana. Next base: position 116,265 of record JAODAL010008076.1, read on the forward strand.
AATTGCAAAAGTGTTTATTTTTACTGAGAGATATGATCTTTGTAGCGAGAAAACCCCTTTAAGGCAGTGTAAAATGCGCCAGAATGAATTAACCTGTTCTTCTGCAGGTCATACATACAGGCGTAGTGTAGGGTCAATAAGACAAGTCTGGCTCATGCACCACCTTTAACTTGGTCTGGCTGTTCTAACTGTTCTGTGCCTAGATTTGGCGTCAAAGAGTCATAAATGTGTCTACTTCTATGAATGTGGTGCAACACGCCCCCAGAATGCCCCTAGTCTTTGGCGCATTACAAAGGCACTTATCGAGCCAAAGTTTGGAGTGCACCTGTTCATGCATTCTTTTTGGCTCATAGTACACCAGAAAACTGGTGCAGCCCTATGTGTTATCTGTATTCTGCAGGTTGATGTAATTCCAGTGATACAAAATATGTAGGGCTTTCATAATGTTTTAGCAATTAAAAAATAAAAACATTCTCTATTTCTTAAGTTTGTGCAGCAGTACCTTTTTCTGTGACAAATATCTTTTTTGTTTCCGCCTAAGTGAGAACTCATTTTTTGCAAGCTGAAGTATTTATTGGTAGCATTTTGGAATGCATGCAACTTTTAGATTACTTTTTATTCAAATTTTTGGCATTTTACTTCTTCTACTGTGCTCAACGTACGGGATAAATAATGTTATATTTAATAATATTTTAAAATATCTATATATTAATATTCATATATTTTAGTTTAATATATAAATAATATTGATCTGTAATAATGATAGAATATGCTAGCAAAGTCTAATAGGTATGGTTGTGCACAGCTATCCATTCTATGGTTACTATAGTAGTTCCGAGTACAGCTGAACATGGCCCTCACCTGTATTCAGATCTCCCATAGAACAGAAAAGAGAGTCGTGTGCACGCTGCAATATGTCCTCCAAGTTTATGGTGGGAACACCCTTTTAATTTTGCTTAAAGGGGTTTTGCCACGAAGTAAAATTGACGTGGGAAGTTTGTAAATTAACCCCTTAACGACCCTGGATGTATGAGTACGTCCCAGGGCCGTTAAGGGGCTTTGCAGGGGGATCGCTCCGCGACCCCCCCTGCACAGCCGCCGGGTGTTAGCGGCTGATCGACGCTACCCGGCAGTAACAGTGCCGGCGGGTGGCGTCGCCTGCTGGCGCTGTTTAACCCATCAGACACCGCGGCAAAGATGGCCGCGGCATCTGAATGAATGACGATTGGTGCCGCACACCGATGGTCAGGGTGATCGGCATCGCCACAGCATAGCTGCATCGATCCGGCACCCGGACATGGCAGTGGGGAGCCCTGTGAAGGCTCCCGTCACTGCCATGTCCCGGTTTTCCCCACTTCTGGCCTTAGACAGGAAGTGGGGAAACCGCCATCTTGGTACAGTCTAATGCATTGTCTATGCAATGCATTAGACTGTATTAACAATCGCGCCCCCTAGTGGTCAAGCACCATCGGGGGACTCAATGTTACAGTGAAAAAAATAAATAAATAAAGTTTTAAAGTACAAAAAAAAGTACCGTATATACTCGAGTATAAGCCGACCCGAGTATAAGCCGAGGCACCTACTTTTGCCCCAAAAAGCGGGAAAACTTATTGACAGGTATATGGCCCCATAGGCAGGTATAGGGCAGGCTGTAGGCAGGTATAGTGCAGGCTGTAGGCAGGTATAGGGCAGGCTGTGGCAGGGTATAGACAGGTATAGGGCCGGCTGTAGGCAGGTATTGGGCCGGCTGTAGGCAGGTATAGGGCCGGCTGTAGGCAGGTATAGGGCCGGCTGTAGGCAGCTGTAGGCAGGTATAAGGTAGGTATAGGGCCGGCTGTAGGCAGGTATAGGGCAGGTATAAAGGCAGCTGTAGGCAGGTAAAAGGGCCAGCCCGTAGGCAGGTATAGGCAGCTGCAGGGCAGGTATAGGCAGCTGTAGGGCAGGTAAATAAGGCAGGTATAGGCAGCTGTAGGCAGGTATAGGCAGCTGTAGGCAGGTATAGGGCCGGCTGTAGGCAGGTATAGGGCCAGCTGTAGGCAGGTATAGGGCCAGCTGTAGGCAGGTATAGGCAGCTGTAGGCAGGTATAGGCCAGCTGTAGGCAGGTATAGGCAGCTGTAGGGGAGGATAGGCAGCTGTAGGGCAGGTATAGGGCCAGCTGTAGGCAGCTGTAGGCAGGTATAGGGCCAGCTGTAGGCAGGTATAGGCAGCTGTAGGCAGGTCTAGGAAGTTTAAAAAAAAACAAAAAAACACTTACCTGGCTCCTCGCTGCTCTGTCTCCCTCGCCGCTCCGCCTCTTCGCTGCTCCGGCCTCCTGCGCGCTGTCCTGTCTTCCCGGCACAGGCGGTGACATCATCAGGCCGCGCACACAGCGTGATGACATGCATGCTGCCTATGCCGGAAACTCCGGACAGCCTCGAGTCTGCGGCCGCCCGTAGGCCACTGCGGAGCACGGAGCGCCCGCTCTGTGCCCCGCAGTGATATCCCTTCACCTATATGCGCTCCGGAGGAGCCCGCAAAATAGGTGAAGGGATCGCGGACAGTGCCCGGGCCAGCGCAGCGTCCGGACACTGTGGCGCTCACTTTGGCCTTCAGTTATATGCGCTCCCTGAGGAGCCGCATATACTGAAGCGTCCCGGTCGCGCACGGGCCATCGCAGCGCCCGAACCGACAGTGACTCGAGTATAAGCCGAGGGGGATTTTTTCAGCACTTTTTTGTGCTGAAAAACCGGCTTATACTCGGGGATATAGGGTTTTTAAAGTTCAAATCCCCCCTTTTCCCTTTTTTACAAACAAAACATTAAAATAATAAAAAATTTAAACACATATTTGGAAATCGCCGCGTCCAAAAAAAGTCCGATCTATAAAAATATAACATCATTTATCCGATACGCTGAACACCGTAGAAGAAGAAAAAATTCCAAACCCCAAAAATTGCGTTTTTTTGGTCATTTTATGTCACTCAAAAATGGAATAAAAGTGATCAAAAAGTTGCATGCATTCCAAATGCTAGCGATAAAAGTACACTTAAAGCCCGCAAAAAATGCACCCTCACTGACTTCCGTAGGTTTAGTACAAAAAAGTTATTTTTCGCACAATATGGCGCCGCGGCGAAAATTTTAAAAATAGAAAATGTTTGGAATTTTTTTACGTACCAAAACATAACGGAAACCCTACATTTTGGTATTGCCGGATGCTATCAACCTGTAAATACAGATAACACATTATATTTACCGAAGATTGAAACGCCATAAAAGCAACACCCGGAAACATGGCAAAAATACGTTTTTTTTTCACAATTTGTCCCAGTTGGAATTTTTTGCGGGTTTTCCCCCTATATTCTATAGTACAGTAAATAACACCATTGGAAAGTAAAATCTTGTCCCGCAAAATAAAGCCCTCATATGTCTATGTATGGTGGAAAAATAAAAAGGGTTTTGGCTCTGGGAAAGCGAGGAGGGAAAAACGAAAGTTTTCAACCCCCAAAAAAACGCCGGGTCCTTAAGGGGTTAAATAATAAACATTTTCACCATTCACATTATTAAAATTCGGACTTTTTTTGTTTTAGCTCCTTTAGGACCATTGTTTACGCCCCATCTCCAGGGATACGACCGGGCTAGAGCTCTTCCTCCGGTCGCACGCCAACTCACCTCCCCTCTCAGCACTACTGGTTTCAAACCCAGGCTGTCATTCTACCCCCTCCTCTTTACTCCTTATTAATTAGCCAAACAGTGAAAAAATAAAAAAAGAAACCTCAAGGGGTCTTGCATTGATTAAGAAAAATAAAATCGCAATTTTTGGTTCCTTTTTTCCGGGACAAAAAAAAAGGATTAATCTCCAGAGGAAAGAAACGCTTCCAAAAATTTAAAGGTTTTTTTGATAGTGAGCTCGATTATGAGCGATGACCTTAAAAGTCTATGGAGAGCAACAACACCTTCATTATTACACCCAAACAAGCTGAGAAGCTGAAATTTAAAATCCACAAAAACCAAAAGGATACGTGCTACATCTTTTGGGAAAACACTTAGGTTATAAAAGTCACAGAAAAAAAAAGCACAACCCTTCACTATCCCTGTCTGTACCACCCTGACCCTTTAAAACCCCATCCCCACAAATTAAAAAATGCCCGAAGGGATAAGAAATTTGAACACATGTTACTTTTAACCATTAAATCCCCTTCCGGAAGAGCATAGCCCCAAACCCCCTGAACCATTCCCCGAAAAAGAGATTTTACATTTTGGCTGCAGGCTTCTTTGCTGAGCACTAATTTCTTATATAACTATG
>JAODAL010008077.1:0-120537 GCA_025379985.1 Phyllomedusa bahiana
GTAAGAGCTAAAGGCGTGAGAAGGAGGAAGAAGGAGCTGTCCCCATCACCTATAATACCATTTTATCTGTCTCCAGCTTTTTAATACAAGTGTTATTACATTTTATTCTTTCTCTGTGCTGTGCCAAACAACATGTTTACTTACACTTTTCATTTGTCTTTACTTTATAATTCTCTGTTTAGTCTACCGAAAGGCTTTAATTGTGTCATTTTGATTTGTACTACTACAAGAGTTATTACATATTTATGTGCACATTGCTTACCATTTTTAGATAACACTGCGTTGTCCCTTTCTATTGAGGTTAAATCTCACAACTGCTATGAAGTGACCTCAATGTTTCCCTCTGGGAAAACATTTTTCACCTATTAAAGGTTCAGGCAGAAATAGCAATCCTGCCATTTTACCACAACTTGCAGACAGGTTAGAACCTTAGGCTATATCTACACAGCAATGTTAAAATGCCGTCCATTGCTGGACCGTGGTTTTTGGTGCAGATTTGGGCTATAAACTGTGGACTGTTTTCGGATTTGCTGTCGACCTTGTACATCGGAATCTGGTGGATCTCAAAACCAACCCGAAAAAATCCGTGCTGTGTAGACTACAGCACTGATTTTCATTGCGGTCTACTCAGCACTGTGTACCATTGGATTTTTCTGCAGATTCTAAATACTGAATCCGCCGAAAACCCGACGAGAATACCATGCTATGTGTAGACATAGCCTTAGCATTTTGTTTAGTTCTTCTAATTCAGCCAAATAGACACTGTAAAAATTAAAGATTTAACTTTTGCATTGGTATATAATGCCTAACACAAGAATCAGAAATTGTTCTATAGCTCTGTTCTAGTAAAAGGTATATTTTTATGATATACATTTTCCATGTCAGGAAAAACACTTACAGATGTTGACATAGCAGTGCAGTGATACAATGTGTCTTTGCCAGCAAACTTGGAGACACTGTCTAGCAACATCCCTACCAGGGGAAGATAAAGCAGGGCTATTTTTGCTTGCTGGTTCTGTAAAACAGACATGAATAAGACATAACAGTTGCAATTAACAAAATATTTCTTATTTGTAAAAATTGCATTTTTTTCATGTATACACCTAAATGTAATTAAATGTCTCCCAGATAGAAATTCTAGGCATCCACAACAATCACGGGCTGCAGAATAATAAAAAAAAAGCTTCTAAAATTCTATGCAATAATGACTACCCTATGTGCATCATAGGGTAGTCATCAGTCTAGATATCCAGAGACAGCACCATTACAAGTAAAATTATTGTACCCTGTTCAAGCTTCTGGATTCAGACTACACCTCCCAAACAATCCAATGAAGCAAAAAGGAATGAAGCAGCACTATGTTCCAAGGCATATAGTTTGTTTGTGCAAGCCAAAGGCCCAGAGACGGATCTAACAATTAGCAGTGACTGCATCACTACTCGCTATTAGGAAGACGCAGCGGCGTTTAGATGAGAGATGATATGCAATTCTTTTCAAGCCGGACCCGAGCGGTGCTTTTGAAACACGCAGCGGCGATCTCTCATGTGAACGCCGCTGTGTCTTCCTAATAGCAAGCAGTGATAAAGTCACTGCTAATTGTTAGATCCGTCTTGGAGTCCGCTCTGTCGGTCCCCAAGACGGATCTACAAAGCGCTTGTAACACGGAATGAAAACTCTGTGTTAACAAGCCTTAACAATTAAAGAAGATCTATGCTGTCCCAGAGGTCTGCTCTCAAATGATCCAAAACAGTACAAAAATATTGTACTATTTGGTTAAAAGGGTTTTCCACCTTAAAATTTTTTTAGAGCTGTGCAATAAAACAAAAAACTAAGCAAAGAAAAATAACAACTCACCTTTGTATTCATCACTGTTTCAGCGCTTCAGCTCTAGCGTCATCTCAGGTGTCTGTTGAATTTCTGTTCAGCAGTTGGTACATGACCGCTGCAACTAATTAGTGGATTTCCTGGTCTCATGCCAGTCCCTTGACACCATTGCTCAGAAGTGTAAGGCATTTGAGCAGTGATGTCAAAGGAATGGCACTTGACCACTGAAGCCACTATCTGCAGCAGTAGCACAGTGACTGCAGAAGAGGAAGTCAACAAAATGAGTACAGAAGTGACCATCTGTTTTTTATGTTTTACTTCATAGCGCTAGCCTCTTTTTAATTTTTATTTATTTTTTTACTTTTACGGCTAAACCCCTTTAAATGGGTGTTCACACCATAGAGATTGATAGTATATCGATGGGACCTACACCTATCAGACTTTGATGGTGTAGCATATCTCTGAAACCCACATCTATCTCGATCTATCCTTGTAAGTATTGGCTAAGAATGGAGATTCAGTCACACTTGTGCCTGACCCTCCATTCTGTTTTATGGGAGTTATGAGTACAGTCGAACACACAGCTCACCTGTACTCAGAACTCCCTTAGAACAGAATGGAGAGTCATGTGAGGTCGTGTGCAAGCATGACTGAAGCACCATTCTGAGACGAAACATTGGAAGGCTCGTTCCTGAGATAGGTGGGGGTCACAGAAGTGGGAGTTGCACCTATTAGACTTTGATGACATATCCGATCGATATACTATCACAGTTTATGGTGTGAACACCCCTTTTATATGAGCAATCAGAGAGAATACTGAACATATAGTTTATAAGTCCAAGGACTATCCTGAACAAGCTGTTCAGTATGCAGATGCACAGCAGCCCATCAATCAAAGTGAGAAAAGGGGGGGGGGGTTCCTTATGAATAAAATGAACTTTTAAACTATATGTACAGTGTAATTTTTTTTTTTTGCTGTTTTGGCTTATAGGAGAGCACAGTCTGAAAACTTATCTATTTAAGATTTATGGAAATGCTGAATAGTTAAGGAATAGATCCAAAACATACTGGTAAGAAACAATATTTCTGGCCTTGGTGCATGAAATATACATTGACACATGCCTAAGTAACTTTTTATGATATGTGTTCTTTAAAGTGGCTTTATATCATGAAACATCCCCCGATAACTATAGTTGTTAAATGAAAAGTCTGCCATGGAAACCTGTTTATTTTGTATATTCTTCCAACGCATCTATGACAATTTTCACGTACAATTGAACTAAGGAGCATCTGAAAGGAAATACCTTGTGCTGATACCGGTTGTCAAACGCATGTTTGATTAGAAGTTGTTTCAGAGAAGAGATGGCATCAAATCTGATGTCACAGTTCTCCTGTATGGCCTGTAATATTTCTCTCAACAGCAAACCAACAAGGAAATGATTCTTGCAATAATCATCCGTTAAACTGCATTCAAGATTCAGATCTGCAAACAAAGACAAGCATGAATAAATTTTGTGCTTCACAAATAATAATGGGCATTTATAAATCAGAAGATGCCCACTAGACAAGATAAAAGCTTCCATCACAGCTAAAGGCAGAAGACATAACCACAGACAGAGAAGTGTTCATTATGTTGGAAATACTCAACAGGGTGCCCCAGGATCTCCACTAACCCCTATAAACTGTGAAATATCTCCTGGTCCTCACCCAGATGGCACATAATCATCAGTGGTGTGATCCTTCACTTTTTGAAAAGAAAAGGCACAAAAGCGCATATACGTATAGAGATTTTTCAACAAACTGGAAAGTCTTCAAGTGTGATATCAATCAGTTCTACAAACCACAAGCGCTTTGTAGTTCCTTGTAGAATATCTTATCAGGTCACAATGTTGCACTGTGCTTTGCCAGCTTAAATAAGAGATAGGTTGGAAAATCGACATCAAAAGAACCAGGCATTGTAATAAGAGTAAGATATTGTATCCATGTTTTACTACTGTGAGGAAGTGAACAGCAGAAGCTGGAGAGTGTCTCAAAATAGACTACTGAACTAAGCCACTTTCACAGAAGTGTGTTTCCTGATGTATTACATCCTTCATTTTTGATAAGTGATACAGTCCCAATATTAATCTGTGGGACGTATAAAATCTGGGCAACCATGTTATCCATACTTCCGTAAAAACTCTTAGGATATGTTCATACGGTGTATGGGCGCGTACCTGTGCGCGTCGTAAGACGCCATGTGTTTAGAAGAACGCGCTGATCATTCGCTTTCATTATCATTTCGTATATGCGGCAGGGAAGACAGCAGGTAATCATAGCTCTTTGTAAGAGCTCTGATTACCATAATTACAGGACGTATTTCAGGATGCATTGCAGCGCAAATACAATCCAAAATACGCCCTGAAACAAGCTTATACCTTTAGGGTATGTTCACACGGCTTAATTGTGGGGCGTACAGTATACTGATCAGCGTGTACTCCCACGATGAGGGGGGGATGGCGAGCAGCCCGCCGACCCCGTAGACATGCATGTCCCTTATCTCCCTGCACGTACAATACGATCGTATTGTACTAGCATTGAGAGGAGGCGTAATCCATGGATTACCTATGGATTACCGTAAGTATGGGACGCATTTCTCTCGTATTAGAGCACAGTACACCACAAAATACTCGCCGAAATGCGCTTCAAAATAAGCCATGTGAACATAGTCTTAGGGTCTGTTCACACAATATTTTTTGAAGTGTAAATTAACACTTCCAAATCAGCTTCCAAATCATCTTCAAAAAACACCTGATTTGAGGCAAATTTTGAAGTGTTTTTTGAAGCATATTTTGAAAAATCCCAATGTTGACTATCGAGATTTTACAAGCCAAAAAACGCCTCAAGAATTGACATGTCACTTATTTTTACGGCCGTAATTGCATTAAAAAAAATGGCTCAAAATTACGCTTGTGAAATATGCTTCGTGTGAATGACAAGGCGTATTTTACATTATATTCAATGGGGAATGATTTGAAACTTGTCAGAGACTGATTTGGGGCCGTTTTCTAGTGTGTAAAATGCGCTTAAAAACGGCCCCAAAACGCCATGTGAACATATCCTTAGAAAATGAGGTCTGAAAAGCACCCAATGAAATATCATGGTCTTTGTTACAGAACAATGAAACATATATGCGATTTATTTTTCTTTAGGCTCCACCAGTCGTACCGTTATACCATGCTAACTACTGTGCATTAATATATAAAAACATTATACGTGGAGGCCTATTTTAGACAATAACATGCACTTTTTTGCAAGAAAAAAACTTGTAGTTAGGAAAGTGACATTGTTAAACTCTCCAGATGATTTACTGAATAATCATAGAATTAACAATCCCCAATATCTTAATCTTTATTATTAAAGCAAATTGAGATGCATAGCATGTCCATTGTAATGTCAGAGATAGGACAGCATAGGATTTTAACTGTCTTCTACCCAGGATCACCATGGAACACAACCATCACCTTCAGCAGGCCAGGTATGTAATAGAATATGATAAATACAATGTCTTCTGTTGGATATTGTCATTAATCTTGTTAGTTTATTTTATGTCTCTTAGTGTGAAAAGTTATGAAGACCATAAAGCACAGCTGACTAGAATATTATGTGGGCAGAGACCCAGTGAGCCTCATTTATCAAAATTGTCTAGTAGTAGGACTGTCTGTGTTGCCCATAGCAACCTATCAGAACTCATTTTTCAATTTTTCCACAGCATTACAAAAAATGAAGGCCGAGCTCTGATCGGTTGCTATGGGAAACAAAGAATCTTACTGTTAGGGGCTGGTCACACGGCTTATTTCAGGCACGAATTCCAAACGTATTGCGCACCGTACTGCACTGCAATACAGCTGGAATCCGTGCCAGTCATTACGGTAATCCACAGTTCTCATAGAGAACTATGGATTCCGTCTCTTCTCCCCGCTCGGCGAATACGCCGGGCGGGAAGAAAGTGACATGCACATTATGGCTATGTTCACATGGTGTAATTGCGGGGACGTATTTCGCCCGCAATTACGGCGTGTGCTCAGGAGCGGGGGCAGGGAGGGGCGGTGTCCGGCGGCCAACCGGCCCCATAGACATTTATTATTCACGGCGTGTATACGGCGTGAATAATTGACATGTCACTTATCTCTCCGCTCGGCGTATTGTGCGAGCGGGGAGGGGAGACGTAATCCATAGTTCTATATGAGAACTGTGGATTACCGTAATGACTGGGACATATCTTGCCCCGTATTTAGCGCAGTACGGCGTGAAATATGGGGTGAGATACGTTCCATTTTAAGCCGTGTGAACATAGCCTATCCCGGCGGGATACGCGCCGTGGATAATGTATGTCTATGGAGCCGGCGAGCTGCCGGCCCCGAATCCCCCCCCCCTCTCTCTGCACGGAGCTGGCATAATTGTGGGGCGAAATCCGTCCCCGCAATTACGTTGGCAATACGCCGTGTGAACCGGGCCTTAGAAAATGTGTAGCTGACAGCTGACATATATACGAGGTGATTTATCAAAACTGTCTAAGCCATTTATTGTGTTACTCATTAGAAATATGGATCCCCACAGTAGAGCATGGATTGCCAGAGGTGCAAAAAACAAAACCTTCCCGTTCTTCGCTGTTATCCCACACAAGAAGGTATGAACTTTTTGAGACAGACGCCAGCTGGCAGATTCAAGCATACCAACTGCTGGTAGTAGCAATAATGGTGCAATAGCTTAGTCAGCAATAGAGCCAACGGTTGTCAGCAAGTAGTCAAGATGCAACAGGAAAGAGGGTCAGACGTGAGAATAGTCAGGAACAGAACCAAGAGTTGTCACCAGGTGAGCAGTTGGGATGCGACAGGCCAGAGGATTAGATGAGAGTAAAGTCAGAAAGAAAGCCAAGAGTTGCTGGCAGGAGAGTAGTCAATATGTGACAGGCCAGAGAATCAGATGAGAGTATAGTCAGAAACAGAGCCAGAAGCAGTCATGAGGAGAGCAGTCTGGATACATCAGGCCAGAGAGTCAGATGGGGGTAAAGTCAAGGACAGAGCCAAGAGTCATCACCAGGAGAGCAGTCGAGATGTAACAAGCCAGAGGATCAGATCAAAGTGTAGTCAAGACAGAGCCAGGAGCCATCATCAGGAGAGCAGTTGGGATGCAACAGGCAGAGAAACAGACTGGTGTAAAGTTAAGGACAGAGCCAAGAATCATCACCAGGAGAGCAGGCAAGATAGGTCAGGCCAGAGGATCAAATGAGAGTGTAGTCAGGAACAGATCCAGGGGTCATCAGCAGGAGAGCAGTCGGGATGCAACAGGCCTGAGGATCAGACTTGAGTATAGTCAGGGACAAAGCCAAAAGTTATCACCATGTGAGCAGTCAGGACGTGATAGGCCAGACCATAAGATGAGAGTACAGCCAGGAACAAAGCCAAGAGTTATCACCAGGAGAGCAGTAGCAATGCAACAGACCTGAGGATCCGATCAGAGTATAGTCAGGAACAGAGCCAAGAGCCGTCACCACGAAAACATTGGGATGTAACCTACTGGATGATCAGGCATGAGTATAGTCAGGAACAAAGCCTAGAGATGTCACCAGTAGAGCAGTCAGGGTGCAAAAGGCCAGAGCCCATGCTGATGAACAACAACTACAAAACATGTCTCACCAGCCACTCCTTCCCTATAGGAGTCCTAAGCCAAAAAACTAAACATTTGTATTTGGAGATCGTAATAGATTGGATTGTGGGATTGTGTGTAATACATAGGTAAAACATAAATGTCCTTATTCAATAAAAAAGAACTGTTTAATCAGGTTCTAACCAAAAGATATGCCAAGAAGAGATAAAGCAAACACAATTTGAATAGGATTATTGAACATCTCAAACTCAAAAATGAGAAGCTTTTTTTACTTGCATGATTATGCCATGTATAATTATAAATCATTTTTCAAAGTACGATGAGGCTTAACTAGCTTTGTTCTAATAGTTACAGTTATAAGGTTTGATGCTTAGAAAATGACTGAATCTGCAGAGGCAAAGTCAGCAGCCAGCTTTTCTTTTCTTCAGCTATTTGGCCTTGTTAATAGTAAGAGAAGCCACTGTGTGTGTGCTGTGATGTTAGTAAGAATTAGTGAATGGGACATGAATCAGCATATATGGAATCATTTCATTTTGAAGGTGAATTAAGTTTACCAAACCAACCTACCTACAGACGTGAACCGCTCCACAGCATATGATAACAAATCTAATGGTTTTATGAAAAGAAAAGGTAAATGTATAAAATAACACAATGGGATAGTAAATCATTTTGTACAATTTCTTTATAACCTAATCTCAGTAGAGTCTTGAACAAGTTACAAAACAAACTAGGAGTTTGAATAACAGTTGGATAAACTAAAATAACGAGTCCTTAAATCATAAAATCTAAACTTAGTTCTCTGACAGCCTCAAAACCAAAGAGTTTAGTAGAAGATAGGAAGAGAAAAAAAGAGATCTTTTGCAAGGGAGAGTCTGAAAAGCATGGCTTAGAAAGCAAAACGTGCAAGCTGTTCTTTGCAGACTGTGAGCAGTGAGGTAGGGTTTCTGCTGCAGCAAGCTACCTCTCAGCTAGGCCACAAGCAATACATGGGAAGCTGAAGCTTGCCACACAGCATAGATAAAATACAGGTTGGATTCTCATTAAAGAATCTGACCAGTATTCTCGTTTTTTGAACTGTTAGGGGGCAGTTTCTGGCTGCAGTTTGAGGATTTGGCCATTGCCCTAATTAATAAACAGTTCATCTTCCGCCTGGGTGGAAAAATGTGAATGTTCCAAGTTTTTTAGATGATTTACGGATTTCAAATCCGACCATCAGAAGATTGAACTGTGTAGACTACACAAACGATTCTAAAGCAGAATCTGACCGGCATTTTATACTTGCCGCGTGGCCTTAGCCTTAGTACACATCTAATGGGTTTTTAGTCTTATTTAGATAGTTTCCGAATCTGGGAACCATCTGCAAACCAACTAGCAACCATCCCTATAGACTTTAATAAAAAATCCACCCAGTAGTCTACACTGAATGGATTTTCACACCGCCTGCGTTCCGAAAAACTTGGAACATGCACAATCTTCCGTCCGGTTTTCGGGTGGCAGGTGTGCTAGTCAATGGAATGCAAGTATTATGCAAGGTAGTTGACCAGAAGTGGCCATTTTCATTTTGTTTCAATGTAATAAATGTTTTCCTCCTGGGATCAGTCATAAATAATATGCACTTGACTAAGACATTCAACCTTGACCAATTAATACCATCCTGAGCTGAAGTTAAGCTCATATCATAGTTTTGAGATGGAGCTCATCTAACCTCAAATCTAATGGAACAACAAGAAGATACATTCAAATTAGCCTATGAGCCTATGTGAGCATTCTGTAGAGGGGTAGCTGGGTCAACAGGAAGCCTTTTGGTGGAACTGACACTGAATAGAACAAAGCAGATTGCGATATATTGTAATATATGCAAGCAGCAGAAGAAAAACTTACAATGTTTTAATGAACATCAATTCCAAAAAACTGTTTATATTTAATAATACATTTAATGCATCCTTTAAGCTGCATTTACAATTTGTATGTCTCTTTTATCAGTAATAAGTGGCAGCTGGCAACAAAATAGTTACAACCATAAGATGGGTGTATGCAATAGTACATAGGGCCTGATATTCAGCAAGTTTATGCCCTACCTCAGGATGCAAGGCAACAATGAGCATATCTGGGTTATACAATTAAAAAAGAAGATAGCTTCAAGTGGGGAATGGGTCATGTGCAAGAATGTCAAATTGTAAGGTAATAATTTTTATTAGTCTTGTTAAAATGTCTGGGTGTGAAGTGTTAACATGACCATAGACATGGGATAACTACCTCCAGAAATTCATGCTGTTTCACAGAGTATGGAAAAAACATGGCTACTAGGTACCTCTGATGGAGAGGAGGGGGTGGGTTAACCATGACAGCACACAAACTGTCAAATTTAGTAGGGTCCACCAACAAAAATCTATTGCCAGCTTTAGGCCAAGATCCATGTAAACATGTATCAAAATGTGTTGAGGAATTTTTTTAATGTATGAAGTATATGTACACTTAGTTTCGTGCTTCAGATTTGGTTAGGGATGGCTCAACCAATTCTGAAAGCGAATGCAGGAAAATTGATTGACCAATCACCAGCCTTTTCCCAGACAGAAGAAAGTGTATCTAATCAATACAAGATACATTTTCTTTTGTCCAGAAAAAGGCTTGTTAGTGGTTGTACAATTTTCCCGCAGGCAAAATATGGATCTGGCTAAACTGCCCCTACCCAAATACAAAGTTCATGACTATTTATATTATTTCTTTTTAATTAACTCATTAGTTTTCCCTGGATAACATACACCAGAGGTGACCGGCTAACTGTCCTTCTGGATTAATGGTTAAAACACCCCTTAAAAAAGTTAATATTGCTGACTACAATCTAGAGATGCGTAGTACTACACAATGGTGCCACAGCCAGGCCAATGAAGAAGTATGGGATACCCTATGGTAGAACCAGTGGAGAACATTAATCAAGGCAGTTTGGCACATTTTACGGCACAAATAATGTGATGTATACTTTATACTATATTTATGATGGGTTTTAAACAGTTTCTAGACACCTATGCCTCGTCCAACAAAAAGGGCTATGGTTTCATAAAAAGAAGCGTGGCTTAGCATGTGACGCCATATGCCAAAAAATGTGGCAAATTTTTGGCAGTTAGTGGCATAAAGTAAGCCAACTTAAAAATGGTGTAAAGTGAGACTAGACAGTTTTAACCTGCACCAGATTTATGAATACTAGCGTATATAGTCTCCTGCAGCACAGCCAAATCAATTGCTTATGGATGCACAGCCTTCAGCCCTCAAATCCATGGAGCCAAAAATAACCAAACAAAAAAATGTTTAAGAAGACAACATCTAGCGTTTTTTAAAAAGTATAAAAAAAAGATTTTATTTCTCCATAACACCCAACATAGTATGCAATGTTTCAACCAAAAATTGGTCTGTGTCAATCAAGTTTTAAACTTTAGGAGCCAGGCAAAAAGAAATAAGACAAAAATAGAATATAGCACAAAAGGAAGGTCAGCACCTGTAGCAAATTTCTATGCTAATTTGTGTTCTGACTCCTGGAAGCTGTTTAGTCTTGAGTTAAATACTAGAGTCAATAAAGTAACAATATTCATGTAGAGTTTTCCAGCAGTTTATCCAGATAGATTGCATAAAATACTTCCAATAACATAACATTGCCACTGTAAAATTGCTGCCACCACAAGACTAATATAAATGTCTAGTCAGAGCAGCGCGAATACAGTTATAGCAGCCAAGTTGTCGCTACAATACATCATCTTCTTCATGCTCCTGCACTGCTCTCTAATCCAATGAAAACTTCCTAAAATGAACAGGAACTATACCAATTTCAGCAGGCAGAGATCACCTATGTATTATGTTCTGGGTCATTGCAATGGAATTGAGTTGTCAGGAGAAATATGGAAAATGTACATGAACATGAAGCCACCTTGGGTGCCAAAATGCATTGCTATTATTTTTCTGTAACATAGACTAAAGCCAGAAACACCAGAGATGTCCAGCTGTCACTCCTGACCCCTCTATTAATCCTTATAAGAGGGTAAGAATTGCCTGAAATCCACCTTCAGCAATAAGTACATATCTAAGAGACACCAAAGAACCCAAGGTAAGATTGAAAATGACCAATCGACAACTGAAGGCATCTGCTATTTCCTTAAGATGTTTTCCATAGAATGTGACAACATTCTAATCAAGTGAATCCATCAGGAATCTAATGCATATATCAGTTCAACTGTAGGGTCAAGCCGGTTCAGACAACAGTGAGATCTTACTTTTTATCAGAAATAAGGGGCACTTCTGCTCAGTCTCTTCAATATGGTATTAGAAGGACACACCACAGAAACTCATGAGTATTCCAGTAATAAATAATACAGTACTTTGTATCAAATGTAATACAGCAGAAAATTATTGTTTACCTTGCACTCTTTGCAGTTTAGGCTTGGCGAATGGCATTGGCAGGTTAAGAGGGATGAAGTGCTCATGACTGCAGATTGTTTGTAGAAATTCAAATTTGTATTCATTTAGTATCTGTTAATTGAACAAGAAATATGAAGTCATATATTGAACATCTATCTAGTAATAATAGTGAATAAGATTGAGGGCATGTCCGCAAGGCAGAGGACAAATACTGGTCAGTTTATCCAACCGGTATTTGTCCAGTTTGTGCGCCGTGCACACGATCACGGAGGAGAGGGTGGGGGGTGTCTTTTCTCCGCGACGAGCGGCGAAAAGCCCTCCACCTTCCTATTGACATGCACATATTCCATCCGAAAACCGGATGGAAGAATGTGCATGTTCAATCTTTTTCGGGCGGCAGTAGGAGGAAAAACCGCCGGGTGGAAAACCCGTGCAGTGGGGGCTGCTGCACGGGTTTTCCATAGAGCCCCGTTGTGCTAGTTTGTGGCCGGTTTTTCAGACGGTCTGCAAAACCGCAAACCATCTGAAAAACGGGCCGCAAACCCGTGCCGTGGGGACATGCCAACTTGGATCAAAAATACAAGCATTCCATAGCAGCTAAAGGTTAAAAGGTAATCTCAGTGGGACACATGGACAACCCTACTGGGCACCCCCTTAATAAGCAAGGGCCTTGAATTACTGCAAC
Organism: Phyllomedusa bahiana; assembly: GCA_025379985.1. Lineage (NCBI taxonomy): Eukaryota > Metazoa > Chordata > Amphibia > Anura > Hylidae > Phyllomedusa > Phyllomedusa bahiana. The sequence continues at coordinate 12,566 of JAODAL010008077.1, forward strand.
TGACCCAGCTCTTTCATCAATACATGGCTGGCCATTCATTTGAATGCCCAGCATATAACACTGCATTTCCCATGTAGTGGCCACTGTTGGGATAATGCATTGCTTTCTCCAGAGATAACAACGGTCGTCGAGGATTTCCGGGGTTGGGGATGCAGTGATTAGTTTGGATTTAGTATTATGACGTAAGGAGGCTTCTTTAATTATGCATTCATAATAACTGCAGGCAGCATCCAAACAGACATACAGCTTTTGAGAATATTAAAAAATTAGGAGAGCATCTTGAGAATGTATTTTTGACATTGGTGGGAATATGAAGTCTACATTCAGAACGTATTACTTAGTTTATACTTCAACACCACTATCTAAGCAATGTCTAATAGAAAGTTAGCAAGGATTAATCTTTCTCATTATATAATTATTTTATTATCCCTACTGTAGAGCCTGAGCATCTGTTAGGATTTCATCAGTATTTGCTTCCATCTGGCAATCAGCAAAGTAAACACACATCTGATATTTTATAATGAAATGTACATTTGTATTACAGTACAAAGTCTTGTATTGTGTTTGAGGATTTATCAGCAGCAAATAAAAATTTTCATTTGATATATGGAAATTTTTTTTTTTTTTAATGAATCAGCAACAGAATGTTGGCTCTAGAATCAGAATATTGTTAAGAGTTGGAGATCCATTTTATATACCCTTAGGCTATGTCTACACTGCATCAGACAAAAAACGGCCTGAAAGCGGCAGTTTTTTCTCTGAAGCAGGACCGCGGTTTTTGTCATGTTTTGTGCAAAAACTGCGGTCGCTTCTCGTTTTTTTTACGTCGCCCATACAACTGTATTGTATAGGAAGATGACAAGAAAACGAGTGGCGTTGGCATATTATACAACATGTTGTATAATAAGCCGCTGTCGAAAGACGGGCAGAGAAAAGACGAGTTGTGTAGACAGCAGCTCATCTTTCCTATTGCCGTCTATGGGGCCGCAGGAACAATCGTATCTTTGGTGCTTTTAAAAAACGAAAAGCGCCAACGAGATGATCGTTTTACTGTGCAGTATAGACATAGCCTTACACTCTGATATAAGGTGGTGCCCAAGCCAGTTATGAGAAATGTAAATTGAACACATTTCTTAAAGTAAATTTATTTTATTCTTAATAAAAGTTTATTTTCTATACAAGTGTTTCCTCTAAATAATTTCACATTCCTTGGGGTATTTACTTTCTTTTACATCTACACAAAACTAAAAAGATGAGAAAAGCTATGATTGTTATTCACTGTCTATATGGAAAACTCTTAAATATTATGTTCTGCAAATTAAAAATACTGTATTAAGGCTGCTGCTGACCGGTATCTTTGCTACGTGATGACCTCAAACAACCTATAATAAATGAAAGGGCTGTTTTATTACCTAGCATGTCAAGCTTAGGGGGTGTTCAGATCACGACAGTGATCTTCACTTAAAGGGGTTATATCATTTCATTGAATGGTCTTCAGAATAAGGGGACAGTGAATACAAGCAACTTTGCAATTGGATGTCATTAGCAAAGTTGTCTTGTTATCACAGGATGGCTTATCTTCTGTTTCTGTTTACACTGATCTCTAGTCCTGGTCGAATCCCTCCTCCTTGCATTTCACTAGCTGAGAGCCCACCAGATTGTGTTCTGCCAGTAATGGTTGCAGGAGATTTGTTCTCTGATGTTTCCCGATTGACACACTAACATCAATCTATTCAATGAAGCAGAAGAATTGACTCATAGGAAAGGGCAAACCTTTGCCAATCAATAGAGGTCCAACTCTGATACTGTGTACTAGTACTGTCAGATGTAATTTCATTCTTGGGGCCCACCTGGTTGGTTGATTCTAGGTGCCCATCCTACAGCCACTCTACATGTCTCTTATACGCTGCCTCTCTGCCTCTCCCAAGGAATTTTATGCAGTTTAAAAGAAACTCAAGGTCTGCCATACTCAGAGGTCAACCGGGAGTTTCGCCTGTTTCCATGTTGGCCAGTCCAAGCCTGCTGTCATTAAAATTGAGGCCTTTTCAGCCAATGCAACTTAGTTGGCAGAGGTGCAGTGACATATCTACTACGGAGCCCAAAAACAGTAGGATTCACTGAATTGTTATTTTAGACACATGTCTGGTAGCCCCCTGGTTCATTTTGGTGAGGAGTTGCTCCATTGTAGTGTCGATCCTCCCTCATGCACCTTCGCAGCAGATGTTTACCACTCACATCAATGGTACATGGTGTTCCACAGTCACCATGTTGTTATTTGCAATGGTGTCATATTTCCAATCACAATACACTTTCACCATAGCAGCGCCAGAATAAACTGCACAGTTTCAGAAATACTGTCACCCTTGACCTAAAAGCACCCCTTTTAAGCATGACAGGAACAAGGGATTCATGTGCAGACAGCCTATCAAACACCTTATATACCCACCAAGGCAGCTCACTGCACGTGATTTCCTTCATGTGCTAGGCACAAGCAAGAATGTGGTCATAATAATGTTACATAGTTCGTACGGTTGAAAAAAAGACACGTGTCCATCAAGTTCAACCAAGGGTGGGGAAAATGTGGGTGAAGGGAGGGAGACAAGGATTTTAAGCCCAGCCTCCCCACTGGTGAATGCCCTGAAACCCACAAGGCAAGAACCAATCTGCTCCAGTGGAGACCCCATCTCTGACCACAGAACCCTCACCAGCCAGGATCCAGAATTTTACATAGCTACATACGCATTAATATTCTTTAGTTTCAGGTAGTTATCTAAGCCTTTCTTGAAACTCTCTACTGTTCCTGCTGTGACCAGCTCCTCAGGCAGGCTATTCCACAGATTCACAGTTCTTACAGTGAAGAACGCCCTTCTCCTCTGGAGATTGACTCCTTTTTTCTCTAGTCAAAGGGAATGTTCCCTTGTCTTTTGAGGGGGCTTTTCTTGAAATAATTTTTCCCCATATTTTTGTAGGGACCATTTATATATTTATATAAATTAATCATGTCCCCCCCGAAGCCGTCTTTTCTCAAGACTAAATAAGTTCAATTCTACTAAAATCTCCTCATAACTAAGATGCTCTATTCCCCTTTAAGTTTGGTTGCTCGTCTTTGTACTCTCTCTAACTCCATTACATCTCTTCTATAAACTGGGGCCCAGAACTGAACAGCATATTCCTAGTGAGGTTGCACCAATGCTTTATACAGCGGTAGAATTACATCCTTGTCCCGCGAGTCCATGCCTCTTTTAATACACGCCAATATCTTACTTGCCTTAGAGGCAGCTGATTGACATTGCATGCTGTTCTGTAGTCTATGATCTACAAGAACGCCCAGATCTTTCTCAACAAGCGATTCTTCCAGTTTTTCTTCCCCTAGGACATATGATGCCTGTAGATTATTTCTACCCAGATGCAGAACCTTACATTTATCCACATTGAACATCATTTGCCAAGTGGATGCCCAAGCACTCACTGTGTCCAGGTCTGCTTGCAATATATGAGCATCTTCCATTGATTGCACTAATCAATGTGACTCAACTCTGTATGATTCAAATACAGCAGGCAATGAATGGAAATATGGATCATTACAACCTATGAAGAAAATGAATGTCCTGCAGTTTAATAAGCTGATAGGTTATGAAACTGCTATTCAGTGACTGTAGTGGCATGTTATATTAATACTGCAGCAAATTGCCACCACAGATACCAGACACCAGTGGGTCTCTTCTACTTCATGCCACAAGAAAGGCTCAGATGTCCTCCTCAAATGAATAGGGCTATCATGCATTATTCAAAAATACACTTAAAAAGAGACCATAGATCTGGCCACAATGGGTACAAAGATCAACATGAAACCAATGGCTATTATTTATGACCATACAAACACACATACATACATAGGGGCAATAAACATGGCTACAAACATGGGTAACTTTCTCCTTTTAGTCTAGATAGGACCCTAGTATCCATAGTCCCTAAATGACAGATTTCTGACATTCATACCATATGAGGGCCAATATTTGAACATTTTCAGGTAAAAAAATGTTATGTAGGATAAAATGATAACTCATGCACAGCGCAGAGCCATGTGCACACAGCCTGCTCAGAGATTTTATGTGCCATCTTATAGTACCTCCACAGGGCACTGGAGGTTTTAACTCTACAAGTAATGTTCTGTACTGCATCTAATGTAATACAGACACTAATCATACAGTACGGTTTATCCACAGAGACTTTTATAGGCGCAGTATTACTGCTCTGAGGTTGTGCAGAGCCATGATATGGTTGTGTGCATGAGTCGTAATTACTCTCCAACTACTGTAACCCTGAGTTTATAAAGGAAGACAATGAAAAGAAAAGTGGATTTGGTATGCATTGCTGCATAGTAATAAACCACTTAATTAAACTATTATTTTAAGAACGCTTAATGAAATGAGGCACAGCCGCAACTATAACCATAAATATGGAGATCATATTGCATTGTAGTCTAGTCAGCTGATAACAATAGGCAGGTCACAACGATGCAGAAAGAACTTTTCTTAAGACTTCTCTTTTTAGGTGCTGTTTGCTGACTATTCAGAAACTTACCTTTGGATCTTTAAGGCTGAATCCAGACATGTAGTCATTGATGAGATTAAAGACAAATCCTCTGTCCATAAGTGTAAGACATCTCTGAAATAACATTGGAAAAGTAGAATTGGGGTCATAAATACTGAAATTCTTTGGAACATCATTTTTATTCCAATAAAGGCAGAAAGCTGTAGGAAAGGCAAGCTGTTACAAGAAAATCAAGCTGCTCAAACAACCTTTTAAGGATGCAGTATGCTGTCACAGTTATAGTCATTGTACTGTGCAATTGTTTATGTTTTCTATTTATACTATGTAATGCTGACCCAGTGGCTAAAGGGTTCATTGTTTTTTATATTCACGTGCCTGCTCTTTAATTAATTTTCCATAGTCATTTTTCCACTTCTCCTACTCTACCTCTTACATACGTCCTGTTTCTTCTTGTCATCCAGTAGGCTGCAAGCAGGACTTACTGGTTTTTCACTGTGATGTTAGCATTGTGTTTTGGACGCATGGCATACAGTTCTTCAAGGTAATCCATTAACTGCACCTTAAGCACTCCTTGCATCTTCTCTACATGCAACTGGCTACACGTGGAACTTATTGTCATGCGAGGTTCATGTCTACCATTAGCTTTATACTGAGAATTCCTCTCACAATCCTCTCAGGGACTTTATCCCTATCGTATTATCTCGTGGCAGAATAGTCAAAACACAGTGAAATCTGCAGTTCCTGCAAGACCCATCACACAGTCTGCATAAGCATAGCACAGAGATGTCCTCCATCTTAGCGCAACAGCCATCCTAACCGGCAGTGCAAAGCTGCAGCTCCATCTTAAAGAGTCAGTACCACAAACAGGGATTAACTGTCCACAAAAGGCTCTGGAAGGTCCTCTGTCGCTGCATCTTGCAGAATGCATCGTTGGATCCAAAGACTCAGACTGCAGGAAACTGAAGTCATGTTTCTAGGTAGAAACAAATTGCACGATCTTAATCGTGTCAGCAAACCCACGCAAAAAGATAGAGGAACTGTGAAATAAATCTTAATGAAGAGTCCAGTGATAATCTTGATGATTTATGCAAAGAAATCTGAACACTATATAGCAGCTCATCTCTCGTATGGACATGAGCAGCTGCAACATCTAACCCACAACAGTGAATCGCTTATTCTGCCGCTCTTGAACGCTAACCAGCGGCTGTCTGCTATAGTATTATCACATTACTGGTAACATGATTTTGATGATGCCGCAGAGAATAAGCTGAGAGGAAATTTCTCCAAACAAAAGATGCCTATAGTGAAAGGCGCACAAAGATAAGGGCAGAACTCAGATCAATCGCAATACCTGCAAGAAGGAAGGTCTCTTCAGTCTGACTATCACCAATCGTCTGCTGTCATCTTCAAGAAACTTCCCGCTCCAGAAGGTCTAACATTGATTGACAAGCTGATGAGAATCCGTGCTGAACGCAGAAGAAGCAAGCTCAGAGTGACTTTGCCAAGAAGGAAGCAGAATATGGCTCAAAGACCGGCGAAGGCACAGATGAAGAATGGCTCAACGACAAGCAGAGACAGCGGACCATCGAAAGATTTCTAGAAATGGGAAAAGGAGGGAAAGCAGCCACACTTAGCCAAGCTAAAGGTTTCGAACAAGCATTAAGGCCAAGGACACTAACCTAGACTGCTCCATTCCATGCAGAAGTGAAGACCCAGCTGGACCGGCAACGCCCAACTATGTGCTAAAGAATCACTCCTGCACCACCTTGCTCTGTCATCAATGCCACCATCGCCACTTCAAAATACCACCTCTGCTGTATCCTGAGAATGCATCAGAGGATGCTACCTACCAGGTACAAGGTAATTACCTGATCACACAAGCAGATCCTCTAGAGGACTAAACCGCAGGCTTACCCATATGTATCTTCACTTTCATCTGATTCATCTCAGCCCCATATCGCCAGAGGAATCTATCACGCCCAGGCATTATCACAAGGTAATCTGGTGACACGAGGTGGGGAGATCAGTGACATGTCGGTCTTTGCTAGATTTATGATTGCAGGGAGTGGATAAAACATTAGTTCTCTCAAAGTTCGATGACATGCTGAAAATTATGAGCATGAAATCCACCTTTGAAGCAGTAATCAATGATCTTAACCTCATGCCAAGAAGGCATGGAATTGCTTTTGGTATAACTGGTTAGGCCCAGATTCTGCGGACGAGTAATGACATTGAGAAGCAGTTATGAGGGTCACTGTCCAGAAGAGGTCTTGCCGCCTGCATGGGCACGACTTGAACAGACTACGGCGTTCAGATGCTATAGAAAAAGTGCCTTATTTAAGGACTTCATAACCTTCCAAAGATCCACCATACATGGAACAAACGCAAGCTCAGACCTGAGCGACCTACTAAAGGAGTAGGATGCTGGCTAAAATGGAATCCACGTTGTTGATGGAGTTACCTTTGATACAGCTACGGTGTTTAATCCGGTAGTGTCCCAAATTACCATTTGGCTTGCAAAGAATTATGGGCAGACATGTGGCTCCAGATTACAAAAGAGAACAAACGTGTCTTTCCACCTTTTCTTCCTATTTTCCAGATTATCAGTGACAAGCTCCGGAAAGAAGAACGATCCCAGTTTTGACTTCAAAGAATTTGCTCTACCAGCTTCATCATCTTGTTAAGGTATGAAAACAAAAAAAGCAAAACGTAGAGATTGAGGGAACAGTATATGTTAGGAAGGACAGACGTCCCTTCACCGGCATCCTGCACCACTAGACAGGACGCTCATGTCCATAAAGACAAAAGACCTAATCGAATGTGATCCTATCCACAAAAGACCTCATTCATGAAGGTAAAGTGTGGCTTAGGGCAAAGACTTTGCGAAGAACGCAGAGCGACACGTTAAGGAACTAGGAGTGTGTTACAAGTGTTGTGCTTCTTCAAACCATTTTGAAAAAGCTGTATGGCTGTCATCACAGTGTACTGATTCGCGTAGTGACAAATAAAAAAACACGTTGCAGAATGCATCCTAACTCTTCTCCTGACATCCCAGAACTTCAAGCAACATCTAAAGCCGTCACAACGCATGGCTGGGGAGCATCAGCTCAAGTTTCAGCTACTACACTGTCTCCTCCCTCCTGCAAGGAAGTCATGTTCACAAAGAGGATGGACCAGTGCTGTGCCAAGGTGTGTTCTAGTTGAGTGTTATCCAGAAGGGCATTCAGAAATGGCCACCCAGGGATGTAATGCATAATAGAACGAAACAAAGGCAACAGGTCTCTAGCCAAGCCTAAGTTCTTTGAGATCTTCAGTATAAAGGGAAGATGCATTACCATACACTCTTAACACTTGCTACGGTCGCATAGTGACCCTCGGCAGAAGAGCCACTGGATACATTCATATCACATTATCAGGAATATCCAAATTTCCATACCACTCGTTTAATTGAAGTGACCCAGATACTGATGATATAAGAAGAAAATTACGGACTCCTGAAAGCTGCTTAGTCGATCATCCACACTTGAGAACTGGCAAAGGAAATTCTCTATGGACCATGAACGCCGACATCCCTTCTCTTGTCGGAAGAGGACATTCTGAGAGGCCATAAGGTACGTCAACAATGCAATGGTCCAGATGATGCCCCATTGCACAAAGACTTGACTTGGCTGGGTAATCATTGGCAATGTGTGTTTGGATAGGAACCTTTTAACCATTTCAAGTGAAACTCCTTTTTAAACCTTTTGTGTCAAACATGGTCGCAACAACCCACTTCCAAGCCATGCCTCATATTACGAGGTAAAGGAGAATCTTTTAATTTCAGTAAGGCACCAGACATCATTCCTACGCCTTACGATAAATGAAGGAAGGAGCAGGTGTTCACACACAGATCAAGAGACGAAACAGAAGTAGCCTTGTCCAAGAAGATAAAGAGTTTATCAAAATAATGGGACAGAGAATGCTTCAAGGTTCAATCTAACCATTGGGTGCAACCCTTACCCTTTGCGGCTGAAAGAGCCAGGCCTTGCCTAACAACCGGGAAAAAGCATTATCCAGATTCATTCCTTGGCAACGGACACTAGAAACAAGGCCTGAGATGAAAGCAATCACTATGTGGCGTCCTACATGGAAAAGATATTTCTCAAAGACCACGCGTGCAGCTCCAACTTTGCAAGAGCATGAAGAATGTGTATTTTCCTTCCTGTTGGTGTGTATCACCCACGAAAACCAACCAGATCAGGGTCGGTTTGGTGTTTGGACTCCAGTGCAAAGCATAATGGCTGTATCCCTGAACGCAGTTCTTCCTACGGGCCCGAACATGACCAACAGCTTGGTTGGAGTGCTTATGAGATTCAGAATGGAGGCAGTCGCCATTACGTGATCATTGAGCAAATGTTCCATTGTTTCATCGTTCGAGGAAGACCACCGAAATACGCTCAGGTTTTCTGTGGACACAGGGACAATGACATCTAAAAGGAATTGATCGTTACCGCTATGATGGTGCACGTGTTCGTAACAGTCCTTCACCTGCCTGCGCTACTTATGGCCTGCAAAGGACTGCTGCTGATGGGAGTCAGAGTTGGGATGGTGTCGTACTTTGTTGACAAGAGATTCTACGTGTACGACGCATTTCAAATCCCTTGCCACAGCTGAAGAAGCCCATAGACCTGCACAAATGGGTCACAAGGGTATGCTGGTCTATAGCATGTCTGCGAGTACAGCAAATTTGGCCTCAACAGTATCTGCTGTACATGAAAGCCTTAGCCCAGAGACGTGCCGCAGAATTAGAGACTTGACCTTGGCATGACGACCCTCCACGTGCAGAAAGTCTGGCGTTTGCAGATGGGACTTGTTAATTGATTCTTTGGTTCCAGCACTTAATGTACAGACAACACATTCACTAAACGTGGAGTCCTCTCTTGGTAAACAGCTATTTGATCCACTGGGCTTTGTAGCACCTATGATGTAAAGGGCTAATTCTATAAGGACAAGCTCTCAGAAATATTGAGACTGGGTAGCTCCACTGCCCTCTTGACAAGCAGCGAATGGGAGTCCTGGAAGAATCCTGCACGCCTTGGAACAGATTTCACATACCTCTGTTTGTTACAATTTACACAGAATTCTCTTTCCACAAGCAGAGAAAGGGAAGGGTCCACATATTCTCAGATGGCATCAACTGAGGCTATCGCTGCTCTGCCTAACCTCAAGGTAATTGACATTGCAGTAAATTTCAGTGGGATTCGTTTGGAAGGATAAAACTATCCTAAACCAGGAGCCACACCCCATCCACAAGAATTGAACTTGGGCGTGTACTTGCTGTAGAGATGCAGATTTATTCAGCTGGTGAGCTTGATATTCATGTGGATGACATTTGGTTCTACACTGACAGCAAGGTTGTCCTGGGTTAATAAACAACCAAACTATAACGTTCTATGTCTATGTCAGTAACCGCATGCGAAAGGATAGGAAAATCTTAACCCTAAGACAGTGTGGCACTATGTTCCATTCTACACCTCAACCCTGCAGGATCTGTGCAACAGACCGTCGTCTGTTGGTGCTTGCCAAAATCTCTTGTGGACAAGGTCCAGAGTTCTTTGCTGAACGAGAGTAAAGAAACATCTGATGAAGGACAGACTTCAGTCTCCAGGACCCTGCACAACGATCCTGAGATTCGTCCGAAAGTGAGTACCTAATCACCAAAGTCTGAAATGAGGTTGGTTTCGGGATTGAATTGTCCACCGCTTTGAACACTTCTCCAGATGGCCTAAAGCTCGTAAGCACCATCACAAGGTTACTTAGTCCACATCACGCAGTGTTTCACGCTAAAGAATTTACATCTTAGTGAGATGTTAGTGATAGTTAACGTGCAGCGTCGGTGCACTTCATACTGAACTCAAAATGTTTCCTTCATAACAAACAGGACATTCCCAAAAACCAGCCCTTTGTCACTAGAAACCGATTAGTCACGTACAAGGTACTTTTCAGTACATTGACTCAATTGATCATCACGGAACTTTTCACTGAACATTCCTGCTAGGTATTTTATCTTACCATGGAACTGTTTCCGGTCATCTGTTTACAGTTATTGTTGTACTGTTTTATTACATTGTCTTTCAGGTTCCACAAGCAATCATTACTTCAACAGACATAGATTTACATTATGTGGTTATGTGTATTGAAATCCAAGGATTTCAGACGGGGGAGTAGAGTATGTGTCACAGCTTCATTTCATGTACTGTGCAATTGTTTATGTTTTCATATCTAAGTAATGCTGCCAACAGTGGCTAAAGTCGTCTTCATTGTTTTTATTTTCACGTGCCTCTCCCTTTAATTAATTTTCCCATTATATATTGTTTTCTTTCTCATACCTCTCTATTACATCAGTCCTGTTTTCTTCTCTGTCATCCAGCTTGGCTGCAGGCCAGTATTAACTGATCTTCACGTGATGTGATTGTGTTTGGAACCGCATGGCATACAGGTTCTTCAAGGTAAATCATGAAACTGCTCCTATAAGTACACCTCCATTGCATCTTCTCTAATGATTCTGGCATACACGCTGAACTTATTGTCAGCTGAGTTCACTGTTACATTACTTATACTTGGAGAATCCTCTCACAACCTCTCAGGGACTTTCTCTAACGTATATCTGTGGCAGAATATGCAGTAAAGGGCATCCCATCTCGTAAAGTAACAGCTTATCCCTAGGATATGCAATCACTTCTCAATCAGTGAGGATCTGAAATACTGAGCCAATACGTATCCCATATAAGAAGATTCTAAATAAGTGCTGTGGCCACTTCACTGTTTTACTCAGCAGATGGAGCTGATGGCCACCCAGCTGTACAGTGAACTGAAGTTGGACCCATTCGCTTAATTAAAGGCCTTTAAAAATATATGGTGGGTACCTTTGCTCAATGCAGATTTCACAGTATCAGCAGATATCAGCAGATATCAGCAGATATATATTAACACCACACACACAAACAACAGGTTAATGGGAATAAAGGAAAACCCCAGGGGGGGAAACCAAAAAGTAATCAGCGCGTTTTTTAAAAACCCATGTAATCAACTGTTATTGCTAAGGGAAACTGCTGTTAGCCAGACATTTTACCTGTAGCATCTGCTGCAGGGGAAATGTTTATTTTTGTTATAGAGCTTCGATGAATAGTTGTCCATGTAAAGCATAGAGGGGCTAGGTCCACCAAATTATTTTTTGGGCTCTTAAAGCCATGGTGGGCCCACTCTCTATGGCGAGGGGGCCAAAAGCAATCCCCGGGTTTTATATAAAATTAAAAAAAACCCAAAAAATTTAAATACATTTTTTTTAGAGAAAATTGCCCGGGAAAATTTTCCAATCCCAAAAATAAAGTAAAAAATGAGTGTCACCATGACTACCAGCGAAAAATTTTAGGACATGGAATGATTAATTCGAGTACTGTGTGTGATCCGCATCCAATATTCCCATACAATCTCCAATGTTATTAATAACTGCACCTCCCTTATGAAAAGAGATGAGTCCCCTTAGATGCTGGTCCCCACAGTAGTTTTTGCTCCTGATGCTCTGGCAGTTAAAACCTAGTCTAGGAAGTTAAATGACTGGGGAGACACAAATTCGAGCCAAAATTATCTGAAAAGGAAAAGAAGCCGTGCATGTATTTGTTAATGTTTATTGATAGCAAAGTGTTCAAAGTTATGCCTGCCAACTGCACTGGCATTTAAAATTAGGTCATATCAATTTGAGATTAACTGAATAATGTAACTAAATATCAATGCAAATCTAAGCAATAGCAGTGTCTCACTACAAACTATTACATACGGTATGTAACATCAACAGGTTGATGACTTTTTAAGGATTTCGGACAAAAGAGAAATGAAAAGGATGTTTTTGTGCTACTGTGAAATTATTAAAAAATATGAATATATTCCATCAAGATACACAAATAGGTGCTCTACAAATAACACATGCATGAAGACAATTTTACCTTGATAAAGTTGGCCAAGCTCATGTTGACATTTCGGGACTCCTCTGGAATCTCCCCATATCTTATGGTGACATGTGGTATTATTGAGAGTAGCAAAGAATGAAGAACATTTTGATAACAGTCTGGAAACCTCTGAGGTCGAGGCACCTCGAAAGCGAAAGGGAAAAATACTTTTAAAAAAGCAAAAACTTGGGAGGTCTGAAAATCGCCAAACAATTTGTATGGAAAAGATGGAAAAAATAAGATGTTCTGTTTTTTATGTCCTTGTTGCCTTGTTTTGCATAATCAGAGATTTAAAGGGGTTGTCCGATTTTCAAGATTCATTTTTAAAACAGCAAAGGCATTCTAGGATGATAAAGGGAAATCCTTCATTCGGACCTCCATTAGTTAATCAGAAAACATAGCACTTCTGAAGAGTCCACTGGTTTCCTTGTATGTATGTAGGTATGTATGTTGTAATACTTTATTTCCCATGTGGTAGTGCTGTAGAGGTATTAAACACCTGCTGCCAGGTTTCCCCAGAGATAACTGTCGATCATGTAGAGGTCCCAGAAGGAGCAGGATACCCTGTGATTATCTGAATTTTCCGTTACTAATCTAACAAAAATATATTGTGCAAAACAGACAACCCTTTAAAATGGAAAAAAAAATCAAAACTATTAGTTATAGACATATAGGGAGACATGTATGGACCTAGGTGCATCGAAGTTCATTTTCTCATCTATTTTTCAGTGTATACTGCGCCAAAATGTATGAAGTGTTTTTTGTGTGTTCATAAATGGTGTTTAAAGTTCATTGCACCTCTTTGTGTTTGGCACATTACGGGACTTAGGCGCATACTGTAAGTAATGCACTAAACATGTATAAAGACTATATATAGGCTGGAAATAAAATAAAAGTCATTAGAATAGCATGTGCGTGAATAGAAACTATGGTACTGATCTTGCTTGGTGGACCACAGGTCCCAGCAATACCTGTGCTGTAAAAAATGTAAAAATCTGAACATCGGTGGGTTATTTAATGTAAAATTAGTTTTATATTCTTTTCATCTTAAATTTTATAGGAGATATTGTTATATCTTTAGGATATTATATATTTTTATAATAATTTTATTTGGTAAAATGGTTTTATTAAATTTAAATAATTTATTTTTTATAGCTTGATAATTATCATAAATTACTTTTTATTATTGTATTGGTGTAAGCTAAGAAATATTGGACATTTTTTCCCCTAACAGCAAATCCATCTCCACTTCGACTCCTCAGGCAGACCCCATTGAGAAAGATCTGCCTGTTCGCGCAGTAATGCACCTAGTTTGGCCGAACCACATTCATATATGTGTCTAATATTACGAGTGTGGTGCGACGCCCCCAGAACACCCCTTCACGTTAGGTGCATTAAAACGTGTTGAGTCCTACGAACAATGCGCCTAACACATTCGTCAGGCGCATTAGACATCGTAGCTGGATCACTTTGGTGCATTTGATGCCAGAAAAGGGTGAAAAACTTGATCATACATGTCTCCCATAATTTTAAACCAGTCTCTTCATTTTTTGCTGTGTATTTTCTCTATTAAGTTTATTCTGTGTTGTCTACTTATAGTTGTGGTATTCTTTTTCTCATTTAAGGGATTGTCTTACAGTTGAGAAAATTAAAACAGCAGCTGAAGATTAAAATAAAATATATACAAATAGCCTTTGTTATACAGGTTATCTACCATTAAAATAGTAAAAACACTAGCCAATGTGATAAAACACGCTACTAAAAACCCATACTACACAAATCCCCCAGCAATCCAGCATAAAAGCCATGGTGGACACTCCGTTCTCTGCTTCCTATCGGTCAGTGTATGACCACTGTAACCAATCAGTGGCCTCTTTGTTCACATGCTGTTTTACTGCCAATACTCTGGTGGTCCCCACCCATCGTTGTATAGTTTCCTGGAGCAATGGCATGCCTCAGCAGGGATGCTAGCATGTATGGCCCTTGGCTACTAAAACCAGTGATTGGCTGCAGCAGTTACCTACCACTTTGTCAGGTCATTGCTCCAGGAAAGTAAACAAAGACCATTGGTATCATTAGACAACTCTTTTAATAACTAAAAGACAGAAATGGTAATGGAACAATTAATTTTCTGCTATGACTTTCTATTACTGCCTTCTCCGACATGAGATCTCTCCCACTAGGTTTTCAAAAGCAACTTCTTCAAGAAAGCCTACAACCAACAATAACCCTGCCCAAAACAAACAACTGTTGAGCCTGCTTCTACCCTTTTTTTCTGCCTTTTCCTATGTCAGTTGTAGGCCTTTACGTGCAGTGCCCTCTCTTCTCCTGTGCCAATTTGTTACTCAGTATAATAATATTTATTGCTTTTATCATTTACATGTGTTATTTAAACCTTTACATAATAATAATAATAATAATAATAATTATAACATCACAAACAAAAAGTACATTTCTCTGCAATTACATTATCTGGTTATCCTAGGTTGTAGTCACCACTAGCTGTAGCTTACTATACACTGAATTCAACAGTAAAATTGTATGCAGTAAGCTCAAGAGCTCCCTCTAGTCTTGTTTGCAAGTAGACAGAATGTTATTTATTTCTTTGCAAGTTGTTTGAAAGTCTGTAACAGGAAAACAGAGTAACAAATCTTAAAACATATATTTTGAGAAAATAATCAGCACAGAATTGTGGATAAAAAAAGAAAATGTGTATTAAACAATAGAGACTTTAAGGTATCAAATTAGGCATAAGTGTAACGAGCTTATACACACTTTCTTAGTGTAACTTACCTTGATTTTGTTCTCTTCTATAAGGTACAATGCCATAGCTTTTGCCAATGCCTCAAAGAAAAACCATGAATACTGGAAAAAAAGGAACAGAAGTTAATATTTACAACATAACACTTGTATAATTTCATATAACTTTCTGTGCCCAGCTATACAGAGGGATTGTAGAACTGGTTTATAAGTATAATATGGATTGTATTATACACAACTTTACACCAAATGTGTGCATTTGAAAAATCGCTCCAATACCAACAAATGACTACGGTATATTGAAATGGTTAAAAGAATCTTTCCTTGTTTATGACAGGATCAAGGCACAAAATTAAATTAAATCTACAACTGCTCATATTTATCATTGTAATGTCAATATTGAGCTAACATTTATCAGCTATTTACTTTTGTCAATTGGGCTGATGTTTAACCTGGGATTTATAGAACAAAAAGGTCTCTTATGGTTTCTGCTTTTGATAAAGTGCACCTTAAATTTACTTAGAAATATAAAAATATTTAAAATCTATGTCATGGAAAAAATCAGAACAATCAGCCTCCAATAATTCTATGTTTTTACTTCACAAGGCTCAAACAACAACTGCGTCATCGTCTGCATTACCAACCTCTATAAACAATCATCTCTAGTGACAGCGAAAAAACAGATTTTAATATGCTGTTACTTTTTCCAAAGGGTAAACCAACATTCAAAAACAAGGTATGAGCCCAAGAGCATTAGATCTTTATGAAATCATCCTTTTCTGATTACGGTCTGTTTCCATAAAAGCCTCAGCTGAAGGACCTGCTCTTCTACTATGGAAAAAAAAAATTCCCGACAATTTTGACCTTCTTCCCCTTTACTGCCTATTTTGGGGGACCAAAGTGTACCAAGCAGTAGAACTCTGCTAATGATGGTGATCTGCAGACAAATACTAAGCTGTTCACTTTATACGGAGCAATTGTTTATCGACAGACCTATCTCTGCTGGGCTACTCGACCTATCTCTGCTGGGCTACTTGACCTATCTCTGCTGGGCTACTTGACCTATCTCTGCTGGGCTACTTGAGATCAATTCAGTTTTCACATTTTTTTGTCACTTTTCCTTCTGACTCCATTTGAGCAGGCCTCTAATGGGTTTCATCTCACTTGGCATTCTCTGCCAATATTTGACTTCCTTGCTGATCCTTCCACATCAGAATTTTAAACCATCTTTGCTGATCAAATGGGAGAACAATTTGAGCATGGTAATATCCTCGTCTCTTCACAACTACATGATAGAGACTTTCCTTTTATGATGCAGATGCACCTCAGCAGAGGGTTCTTTTGTGCCAATGAGTTTCTAGTTTTATTCCTCCAACACCTTTCTGACATCCCTATCAAAACATATCAGACAATGATAATGATCAAAATAGGGAAGAATCCATGGCACACCTATAAACTTTGTTGCATAATGTGTTATTTAAATACATCATTAATAGCCTTTATCAGAGGGACCTGAGTAGTGGGTACGGCAAGACAAGAGAGAGTAGTTAGTAGCTCTCTCCTCATCAAACTACTAACTTTGCTTCCTTGCATCGCTTTAACCACTTCTCGGGTGCCTATGATGAAGTAGACCATTAAAGGCCGAAATTTCATCACTTTGGTCTGTGGGAATACTTTTGCATTGCTTCTCTTTCTACATTCAGAGTTGATGAATAAGCTTTTTCTTTATACGATTCATGTAAATAAATCGACCCTTTATGCAACAAAGCTTATAGGTGTGCCATAAATTTTTCCTTATTTCGATAAGTGGCCTTGTGGCCCTGAGCACCCGCTAAGCTCTACATGTTTGTGGCACCTCTAATTTTGTTATACAAAACGTTACTGAAACACCTTGCCAATGCTTCCAAATATTGTATCCTAGTTCAATGGAAGTCTACCTCCCACCATTCATTGCTCATAGGTCCACATAGTAGACAACATTCTGAAAATGCAAGAAATCACAACACAGGACAAAGGTGCTGGATACCAGGACACCCATGCCTCTTTACTACACTGTGAACCTACCGGATTATGATCCAGAATTCGGTTGTGTACTTTTTGCTCCAGTCTGGGAGTGGTTTTTATCATAATATCACATTTCTTATCATGGAGACCCAAATATATTTGCAACCATCAGCCTGACACTGATCGTGATTAGCGTGAACAAAAATTAATACTCTATACAGTCATTTTTTCAACGCCACAGTTAATTTCACTAGCCTCTCTCTTTACAAAATGTGAGCCTCCAGTATGCGTCACAAATCTACAGTGTACAACCATAACTTTGTGGTTATTTCAGTATTGTGCCCTTTACTACCAGCAGGTAAAACGACTTCTGGTTTAGAAAACATACTTGTAATCTCCTATCAGAGTTTTTTGGGTAATAGTGGGAAACAATTGCTTGGGACACTCATCTAACCAGAGAAAAGAGGAGATGCAAGAAAATATATATTGTGCCTCTAGGACTTGGCATGTCTATGCATTACACAGAAAACCTATTGATGTCACAGGGAAAAACTTATTTCTTTATTTTCCCTGTGGTAGTGCTGCTGCATCATGGAACATTTGCCGACAGGTTTCCCAACAGATTACAGCTGATTGCTAGGGATCCCATAAGCAGAACACTCTGAAATAAGCTTATAGTCGGGAGTTCCATCAAACAAAAAGGAATTTCCAAAGGTTACACATCCTTTAAGTCATTTAATTTAAGTGATAAATTTACTGGTGCGTTAAGGTTATAAAATGTGTACACATGCTACAAAGTGACACAAAACTGAGAGCTGAAATTAAATGTTGCCATTGTCACAATTTTTCCCATAAGAGCAATGATTCCCTTTATGAAAAAAGTTCACGTCTTCTTGTAATGGTTGCAAAAAGAAAATCCGATCATTCGAAATTTTTCTTTTTAGGCAAGAGAACTCATTGGTTACAGTATGTTGCCACAAAGCTCTAACCTTAAAGGGGTTTTTCAGTTAAACATGTTTATTTTTATGCACGATACTGCTGTCCTATATTCTCTCTCACCATATATTGGATCCAGCGCTGTGCCGTTCTCACTCTCCACCGTTCTTTTGTTTAATTACAGTGTTACTTACAAACGGTGATGTCAGTCAATGGCATGTTACCACTACAACTATAAACCATGAAGCTCGCTTCGCCCACTGAGTCTCCAGCAATCAATCCTGGGTGTGTATCCAAATCAGAGTCCTTAGAAAGCCCAAGTATTCGCTGGGCAACACCGACAATGTGCAACAACAAAAGTCCTCTGATCCTCTTATTAAAAAAATACAAATTACTTTATTTTAAATCATTAATATCCATGGCAGCAGCCGTAGATACACAGACGCGTTTCAGGTTTCATAACCCTTATTCATAGCATGCTCACAAACAACACAAATCTGCTTATATGCATAATACTTACAATCATGTGAAATGTTAACTCTCTACATGATAAGAAATAAACATACAGCGAAATCAAACATATTAAAAACAAATATACTCATGAACAAGAAAGAGAAACAGAAACACATTGGCATATATCGAATAATAATACAAAATATAATTCTTGTAATTTAAGACGAATGGCATTCTCGAATTCAATTTAAAAATCCAATGTGCCTTTTTAAATTGAATTTGAAAATGCCATTCAGCTTAAATTACAAGAATGATATTTTGTATTATTATTAGATATATGCCAATGTGTTTCTGTTTCTCCTTCTTGTTCATGAGTATATTTGTTTTTAATATGTTTGATTTCGCTGTATGTTTATTTCTTATCATGTAGAGGGTTAACATTCACGTGATTGTAAGTATCATGCATATAAGCAGATTTGTGTAGTTTGTGAGACAGCTATGAATAAGGGTTAGGAAACCCGAAACGCGTCGGCTGTCACTACGGCTGTTGCCATGTATATTAATGATTTAAAATAAAGTAATCTGTATTTTTTAATAAGAGGATCGGAGGATTTTTGTTGTTGCACTGTTACCATTGCAGCCAATTAGAGGCTGCAAATGTGGTGTCCCACTAGAATCAAGACCGGAAGAAAAAAAAACAGAAGACCGATGTAGAGTGAGGATGGCGCAGCACTGGATCCAAGGTGAAGGGAGAAGGGAGTATAAGTTTGTTTTTTTTTTTTTTCATTTTCATAGGGCAGCAGTATCCTAAATAAAATGAAAAAAAAAATAACTGGAAAGCCCCTTCAAATATAAAATTGTCAAATTTGTTGTTTCCGTAGAGTGGTTAAGTGTAAAATTGTCAAGTTGGAAAAGAAAAGCGCCACCTCCATCATGACTCTCCAGAATCATTGAGGGTTATGAGATTGTAAACAAGCCATTGATGCCTCTGCCGGGGACTACTCTGAGGTGGCACCTGGCGGACGTGGTCAACTCTCATCCTTACCATCAAAGGCTCTGGGAGGAGGCCGGCGGTTGCTTGATTACGCCCCTTGGAGCAGGCCTGACAGTGGTTCAGTGGGTTCAACACCCGCTCCACCTGTTCACCCTGCTGTCTATAACATGTTCAGTTTAGGGAAGAGCACCAATCATCATTCCCATTCTAGGGGAGAGCATTAGAACAGATTTTGATGTTTTTAGGGGGGAATGTCAAGTTGGAAATTTAAGGAAAAAACATCAGAAGTCTGTTTCATCATTATATTCTTATTAAGCTCATCAGATAGTTTGTTAAACTGCTTTTACTGCTATACATCCTTATCGAAGTATCAGATATCTCTCACACAGCTTTCCTTGAGACAGATGCAGTGTCTGCTAGAACCAAGAAAGTCAAGGACTTCCTCCTCCCCCCAGATTATACAGAGGAGAGCTTCGGAATGTATCATATCAGCTAATGCTTCATACGTACATGCAAATTATAACTTGTCTCTTAGCGACCACCAATTAACCAATCATGTGGCGATAAAATAGTCATGTGATTAAAAAGTTCTATTGGAATGTAATTTACTGTGATTAAACTTCAGATTACATGTCCGAAGCGGAAGGTGGTCGGTCGGTTTCTCGAGCTCTGGCGGCCGGCAGCAATAATAATAATATAATTCGGAGGAGGCATTTAATTGGATAAGGAGTGGAACAAAGATAGATTCCACACCTGATTTAAGCATCTTGACAGTGGTGCCGTGCATTCAAACGTCCGAGGACTATCCAGAGGGGGGCTGATGCCTTACCATCGACTGCACGGTCCTGGAGTGCCCGAATCACTTGGGGCCTGATCAACCCCACAGAAATAGGTAAGTTAGCAGACTTTTAGTCTGTGACTTATCTGTTTTTTGGACATTCTAGTGAATGTCTTTTGGTGGTTGTCGCCTCCCTTAGGAGACCTGTGTAAGCGTTCAGGTGTGCCTCTAGCGTGTGATCCGGTACAGGTGTGCATATTATATGCGTGTACCTTTAAACGCTACCAATTAATGCCTCTGCTTGTTGCTCTGTAAAGTATATCGTGACTGGATAGTGTATTTTCCTTTCAGTATCATATTTCAGTGTAGGTCAGGAGCTGGACTCCTGATGTAAAAAAAAAAAAATGAGATATCCGAGATAAGCGACCCGGCATCGAGACCGAAGCCTGTCATAAGTTATACAGTTATATACAGATAAGTTATATACAGAGATAGTATAGACAGAAGATCTTGGTTTTCTGATAGCCTGTTATACAGATGGTAAACACAGATGAGATTTGAGATATAGCCTGTTATTGACAGTATGATGATTCGATATTTTTTGAGAATATTTTAGATTACCTGCTGACGAGCAGAAGACATTGATTAGTGATTAGATATGGTTGGGACTTAATCTCAACATACACTTGTGTTAATTTGTTCTGTTTCACCTAGATAGCAACTGCATTAAGAGTTAAAATATACTTAGTCTGTGTCATTACTTCATTAGTTATCTCTTAGTCTTCACGCTGAATTTTGGCAAGCACTCAAGGACTTAGAAAGCAGAGTGTATATTCAGCTCACAGCTTCTGTTAAGGGGGGGTTGCAGGGTTGCAGCTGCAGGCTCGTACTTCACTTGTCTCTGTGGCTTAACAGGATTATAGCATAGTGAACCACTGACCCGTGCAAGAAAGGTTAGAATCGAGCTGTAAAATGGAGAATCTACGCGCTATGTTTGCACATAAAGCGGACAACACGAATTTTCTTACTCCAGCACAACTCGTATCAAAAAGAGAAGGGAAGAGATATGTTTCAGATTTCAAGAGGCTAATGAGGCTTTGTGACATGCCGAAGAAAGGCAGGTTGCAAGCCGGTTTGTGGGAGTTGGCACTAAGAAATTGCAGGGGGACTTTACAAGATAGCGGGCTTTTATCGCCCGCGAATGCTTGGCACAGAACAGCGTGCTCAATTGCAAAGGATAATTATGTTGAAATTGCCTGTAAAAATAAGAAGGGTTTGACGACTGCATACATGTACTGTATAGGGTCTGAGCTGCCGCCATCACAAAATGGAGATTTTCACTGATGGCAATGTCCCAATTGTCGTCATCGGAATTCCAATGACGCTGAGAATTGCGTTGCGTAGGTTGTGGGAAGGAACGTACAACAATAATCCCACCTTGTATTATCTTACCTCCGGCAACTCCCAGTATTCTTCCATCAGCTCCGGTGCAAGAACCTCCCATCACTTCAGGCAGCCATTTTAATGAAGTCCTTACTTCCTCCATATCCGGAAGTACAAAACCAAATCCTCCCCCTTCCTGCGGCCATATTTGTAGTCCCAAGCAATCCAAACAACCCGGAAGTTCTGGGGTAAAGTCGAACAACGGCCGTCATGTTAAATCTGGAAACATTACACCTCCCACCTCTCCTCCCAGCATTCCACTCATTACTGGCATGCCATTAGTAAACGTGTGAGCACACAACAAACGGTCAAGTGTGAACGTATCGTCCAAGCCATGCCACAGGGGCAAAACGTCACATACCAGCCCCGGCAAACCAATTAACCCTTGTTGCTCACAAGATCTGGGACATTCTAGACACCTCCTTTTGGACCTGCTAAGCCCACATTTTTACTTCTCAGTGCTAACGTGAGAAGAAGACGAGGAAAGGAAGCACAAGTAGTTCGCCATCCCTTAGTTACAGGTGGTGACCACGCCGACTCACATTGGCAACCCAAATATCCCCAAGGATCTCCAGTATTTTCTCTAATTGCTCACAGCACACAAGCTGTCAGGGGCAGCTCTGGTGGAAGTACATCTACCAGACTTCGAGACACACTCTAGCCCCTGACTTCTTTGGGGACACTGCCCAGAGGTCCTATCATCAAGCTCCACATGTCACAGTTAGGCACACTACTCGTAACCCTAGGGTTGAATATCTTGGCCCTAAAAGTGAATCCAAATCACCTGACGTTTGCATGTTCATTACCTCAATTTGGGGGACAAACCCTAGTCTTGTCTTCATTGTGGGGAACATTATCCATCAGAATACCACGGGAATAGTTAATCCTGCCAATGCACATCTGCAGCATAATGGGGGTATTGCTGAAGAAATTTTGAGGGAAGGTGGAATGGGAATACAGGAGTAATGTGACAAAATTAGTGCTCGTTCCAATGGTGCTCCTCTTCCTGTGTCTGCAGCAGTTGTCATGAGAGCAGGCCGACTGAACTGCGATTACATTATTCATGCCGTTGGACCCATTTACAATAACGTTTGCCATGATAACTGTGTCCACCTGTTAAAACAAACAATGCATAATGTGCTTGAGTTGGCTCAAGCTAACAAATTCCAATCTGTGGCCATACCCCTTGTCTCTTCAGGGATATTTGAATTTCCACCGATGGCGTGTACTCATACCATTCTTACTGCATTGATAGAGCATGCCCAATTTCTCCAGTACGCGAAATACGGATAGTGGTACTAACAGATACTATGGCCAAATGTCTGAAAAATACATGGCTCTCCCTTACTCAAACCACTCCCTCTCCCAGGGCAACTTCACCCTTGCGCAGGAGTATAACCCGGGTACCGCTGCAACCTACCCCCAGATTACCTACACCACCAGTACCAGACTCATTTATGGACTTACCCCCGCCTTCGGCAGCACCACCACCTCCTCAGCCACTGGATTCCTTTTCTCTGCCGGTGCTACCGTCTCATTCATCGGCGCCAGCCACAATACCACAGGATCAACCAAGCTACGTGCCTTTTACACCTGAACAAGTCAATAATCTACTAACCCAAATGCCAGATCCTGAGAAAAACCCTATGGCATTTTACCGTGGCATCAGCCAGATACAGAAGACATATTCTGCCCCTTGGAAAGATCGATATCACGTTGCCAGCATCAAGGCTGGTGATTCCTTTTGGCCCATCATCACATCGGCTCTGCAAGAGGATAATGTCGAGGACATCCGTGCTTATTCAACTGGGGAAGAGTTCTGCCGTCGTCTTCACTGCTTGGCTGAATCCTCAGTGAATATCTTCAATTCTACTCAGAGTCCTACTGAATCCGTGGAGAATTTTTATCATCGGATGTCTGCCTTATTCCAGGACCATGGATTTCATATGTACACTAAAGATCACAGAATCCTCTTTTCAACGGCGTTTGTTAAAGGTCTCCTTAAACCCATTCGGGATTATTTTGAAACTATTCGAGCAGAGTATGCACAGTTACCTGGAAGTCAACTCCTTTCTATTGCTAAGGCTCAGAGTGCTTTACTGGCTCAGACTGATTCCTCTCAACAATTGAAGAATGTTTCTAAAGTGTCCCTACTTCAGGAGCTCCCAAAGAACCCTACATCCCAGACTCCTGAGACTGTACTGTACAATCAACCAGCACAAATATACCCGGGACCTCAACCCATTAACTCATATGGACCTAATGGTTCACAGAATGTCCAACGCACACCTTCTGGCGGGCAAGGACGAATTCAAAAGACTTGTTTTTACTGCAACCGATCTGGACATATCATGAGGCAGTGCCGCACTAAAGCTCGTGATGACACCAGGAACTTTGCTACTAACGGCCAACCAATACCGTCATACCCTCAAGCATACAATCAAAACTAAACTCAATATCGAGTTTATGAATCTCAACCATCAAGATTCAACCAACAAACACAACGCAGACCTCAGTTCTACAATAATAATCCATTCATTGGATCTCAAGTTACCAACCTTAACCATACTCAGTACCAACAAGCATATCCTCAGGATGCGTCTTATCCGCCTTTCCAACCTCAAGACACCTCCTATCATCCTCATCCATAGGATTCCGGCAAGCCTGTGTCTACCGTTTTTCTCAATACTTCAGAGAACACCACTATTAGTCATTCTGGACCTGTATTGACCGTCAGTCTTCAAATTAATGGCCATCAACTTCCTTTCCTTATAGACACTGTGCAGCCAGATCGGTTCTGAAAACTTCTGACATTCCACCGGACGTCATACTTTCTCCTGATTACATTTCATGTGTTGGAGTAGATGGACGACCAACCCAGACTCGCTTGACCTACCCTGTACCGGTTGGACAACACGGACTGTTATCCAGACTACTTGTATCTCCTACTTGCCCAACTAATCTCCTCGGGGCCGACCTTCTGCAAAAAATGAATGCTAATATCCGATATGATTCTTCTGGAATGTATTTGGATTTGGATGCTCCTATATCACATGAAGTTACCTGCACTCTTCAAGCAATTCCTACTCTCGTCATGCTTTCTCAACATCAATCCATCCCACTTGAACTTTTGGCACAAGTTTCTCCTGAAGTATGGTCTAAAGGTCCTAATGATGTTGGTCTCCTTCTGGTTTCACCCGTACATGTCTTCTTGAAAGATGGAGCAACCCCTCCTCGCCTGCCTCAATATGCCTTAAAGTATGATCAAGAACAATCTCTGGAGTCACAAATCAGAGCATTCTTGGATAATGGGGTACTCATCAACT
The DNA here is from genome assembly GCA_025379985.1 of Phyllomedusa bahiana. NCBI lineage: Eukaryota > Metazoa > Chordata > Amphibia > Anura > Hylidae > Phyllomedusa > Phyllomedusa bahiana. Next base: position 37,799 of record JAODAL010008077.1, read on the forward strand.
GCACTTCTCCTGCAAATACACCCTTGTTCCCGGTTCGCAAGAAGGTCGTTCCAGGTGATCCTCCAATATACCGTCTAGTTCAGGACTTAAGAGCAGTAAATGCTGTAATGGTCTTTGAGACCCCTGTGGTCCCCAACGCTCATGTTCTTCTCAGCCAAGTGCCTTCTTCAGCCACCTACTTCACAGTCTATGATCTCTGCAATGCCTTCTTCAGTGTCCCACTGCACAAAGACTGTCAATATCTTTTTGCATTCACTTATCGTGGTACTCAGTTCACTTGGACAAGGACGCCTCAAGGGGCTCAGAACTCACCCAACCAATTTACACAAGCCCTACAGGCCTGTCTCCAACCATGGGTTTTGGGGCACCCTGAAGTCCGAATCCTGCAGTATGTTGATGATATTCTCTTGTGTGCCCCCGATTTTCCAACTTGTCAATCAAGCTCTTTGAGTCTTCTTCAACATTTTGCATCCATCAACTGCAAAGTCTCACAGTCCAAGCTCCAATGGTGTTCTAAGAAAGTTGTATTCCTCGGACATTGTATATCACAGGGGACCAAACACCTTACTGATGATCGGAAAAAAGCGGTGATGCTCATTTCTTCACCAACCAATCTAAAAAAAACTTCAAGGATTTCTAGGCATCGTCACTTACTGTCGTCAATGGATACCCAATGCCTCCAGTCTTATGCAAGTTTTATATGATTCTTTCAAGGACATTATTTACACCAATAAACTCTCACTTGAGGCACAAGAGTGTTTTCAAACCCTGAAAAAACTTATCTTACAAGCTCCAGCTCTGGGAATCCTGGACTACTCACAGCCTTTCAACCTCTTTTTATCTGAACATTATGGCCATGCTTCCGGAGTCTTGGTACAAAAACATGGAGAACGTATGAGACCTCTTGGATACTATTCTTGCAAGTTGGATCCTGTCGCGCGGACTGCCCCTACTTGCCTCAGAGCTGTCATTGCTACACAAGTTCTTCTTGAAAAAACTCAAGACATCATTTTAGGCCATCCGGTCAATGTTGGCTCATCATGATCTACAAGGGATCCTGAAACAGTCGCAGCAACCTAATCTCAGTAAACAGCGCCATCTCCATATACAATGCCCATTACTGATGCCTGAAAATGTCACTTTGAAGAGATGTACTACTCTCAACCCAGCCACTCTGCTTCCTCTCTCAAGAGGGGAAGATGAAGATGAAGATCAGTCTTCTACCACAGATGAAGACCAGACTGCAGTGGATGAACCTCTTCATGACTGTCTTGAAAAAATGGAGGCTGAAACCTCCCATCTTCCTACTGTCTCTACATTCAAGTTGGAGAGCCCAGACTATGTCTTCTTCACAGATGGATCCAGATATGCAGATGATCAAGGACGATTTCATACAGGATTTGCTGTGATTACCTTGCAAGAAACCGTGACGGCTGCATCTTTACCTTCGAGAATGCCAGCCCAAGAAGGTGAACTCTGGGCTGTAACAGAAGCTTGTAAGCTCGCCAAAGAGAAGACCATGAAAATATACACTGAATCAGCCTATGACTTTGGCCTGAAGTGGGCCCTGCGAGGTTTCCAGATAGCTAGTGGAACGCCCATCAAGAAGCCATTCAGACTCTGATGCATGCTCTCCAATTGCCAGCTCAAGTGGCCGTTTTGAAGACTCAAAGCCCATGGAAAATAAGACAGTGAAGTAGAAGTGCACCTACGAGCAGACTTGGCTGCAAAGGCCACAGCTCTCTTCCCAGAGATTCGAGAGGAAGCAGGAGTGGCTGTATATGTGCTGACCAGAGCAGAGAAGAAATAAGGAGAATGTGATAAGAAAGAAGGAGAAGGTGAGAAGAAGGTGAGACGAAGAGAGAAGGAAAGAAGAAAGTGAGAAGAAAAGAAAGAAGAAGTAGAAAAAGAAGAAGGAAAGAAATAGAGAGGAACAAGAAGAGAAAGAACCAAGGACAAGATGGCATTGAAATCCAGTTGTTAAACCTGTTGAGACAATCTCAAACAACCTGAACAAGCCTGAAGGAAAGGAAAGTGGGGAGGAATTGGGAGCAGAGATACACAAAGATGGATTTTAGAGGCAAGACAATAGACTTTGTTTACCATGGGCATTATATCCAGCTGTTGTACAATGGGCTCATGATACTACCCACAGATGAACTAGCCAGATGATTTCTTCAATCAACAAGATGTACCTAGCACCCAGAATATCTTTCATTCCCACGCCAAGTAAGCCATGCTAGAAGTTGTGAAATATACAATACTTGTAACTCAGGAGGACTGATGCCAACACCAAGGAAGCATTTGGCTAAACCCTATATCCTCTCCAGCGGATCCAGACTGAACACATTGAATTACCCAAGAGTGGAAAGTACAAGTAGTGGTGGATATGTTCTCAGGATGGCCTGAAGTCTACCCATTTACCAACATGACTGCCAGAATCACTGTGAAGAAACTATTGAGGAGTTGATATGCAGATTTGGGGATCCCTGAGGTTATTGAATCTGACCAAGGACCTGCTATCACTGCAAAAGTAACCAGAGACATTTGGAAACTAGTAGGAGCTGACCTTGGCCTGCATACTCCCTACCATCCCGAATTCAGCAGGAAAGTGGAAAGAATGAACGCCACTCTGAAGAACAAAATTCTGAAAGCTAACAAAGAAACATCTCTTCTCTGGCCCGAAATCCTACCCATTACATTCTATTCTGTCAGAAATACCCCTAGGTAGCCCCACTGGTCACACTGCTCAGGAGATAGTATTCTCAGGCCCACCCAGATTAAGGAGGTTTCACACACAGCAGTTGAGTGCAGGGAATGATAGCCTTGTAAAATATGTTATAAATCTGTGTAATGATTTGAAACTAATCCATGCCATAGTGTTCTCCTCCATTCCAGATCCAGACTCTGATCAAAGCTACATCCTGGTGACTTTGTGTGGGTGCAGAAACACGTCAGAGAATCTCTGGAACCCAGATTTGACCATACCAAGTACTACTGATGTCCCCAACTTCAATGAAACTTGAAGGAAGACCCACCTGGGTGCATGCTTCACACTGCAAGAAAGTGACTGTGACCAATAAGTCATCATGAACCTTTCCCTTATCCTTTCATATGTTGTCTAGTCTGGATGTGTGAAAAAATGCAAGAGGGACAACCAAGGGGGGTGCCTGATGAATTCAAAGCTAGGGACCAGGTCAAAGTGTTTGACTCACTTATGCCCCAGATAATCAACAAAAGTATGAACTGGGTAAATTACATCTATTAAGATCAAGAGAGGTTTAATAATTACACCCGAGATGCCTTACAAGGTATAGCTGAACAATTAAGCGCCACCTCCATCATGACTCTCCAGAATCATTGAGGGTTATGAGATTGTAAACAATCCATTGATGCCTCTGCCGGGGACTGCTCTGAGGTGGCACCTGGCGGACGTGGTCAACTCTCATCCTTACCATCAAAGGCTCTGGGAGGAGGCCGGCGGTTGCTTGGTTACGCCCCTTGGAGCAGGCCTGACAGTGGTTCAGTCGGTTCAACACCCGCTCCACCTGTTCACCCTGCTGTCTATAACATGTTCAGTTTAGGGAAGAGCATCAATCATCATTCCCGCTCTAGGGGGGAGCATTAGAAAAGATTTTGATGTTTTTAGGGGGGACTGTCAAGTTGGAAATTTAAGGGAAAAACATCAGAAGTCTGTTTCATAATTATATTCTTATTAAGCTCATCAGATAGTTTTTTAAACTGCTTTTACTGCTATACATCCTTATCAAAGTATCAGATATCTCTCACACAGCTTTCCTTGAAACAGATGCAGTGTCTGCTAGAAGCAAGAAAGTCAAGGACTTCCTCCTCCCCCCAGATTATACAGAGGAGAGCTTCGGAATGTATCATATCAGCTAATGCTTCATACGTACATGCAAATTATAACTGGTCTCTTAGCGACCACCAATTAACCACTCACGTGGTGATAGAATAGTCATGTGATTAAAAAGTTCTATTGGACTGTAATTTACTGTGATTAAACTTCACATTACATGTCCGAAACAGAAGGTGTCGGTCGTGTTTCTCAAGCTTTGGCTGCCGGCAGCAATAATAATATAATTCGGAGGAGGCATTTAATTGGATAAGGAGTGGAACAAAGATAGATTCCACACCTGATTTAAGAATCTTGACAAAATTGTAAACACAAAAAGGTCTATATGGGTTCTCTGGTTTTGAATATGTGCTTTTGAATAAACTGGACAAACTTGATAGACATAATAATTACAAATGAACAGAACAAAAAACTATTCAAATGAGACTGTAGCAATAACAGTGCACAATTTTCAAAACATAGTCTGTTCAATGGTATAAAGGAATAATGGAAGCCATAAAAAACACTTCTGACATTAACATAATCCAACACGCACAGCCACATTACCTTTAGTAACTTGTTTATTGCCAGGAAATCAGCTGATTGCTTCAAAACTGTAATCATTGTTGTAGCCAAAATCTCATGGAGTGTTTTGCTTTGAGGATAATGCTGCTTCTCTGTTTTGAAGACATACTGCAAATATCATATAACAAAGATTCGTTAAGGATGGAGAACAAACAGCTGTTATGATACCAGTGAACACTGGTGTGAACCAGTAACAATTAGTCACATTTTAAAGGGAATGTCTCATGTATTTCAATATATTTTATTTTAATGTATTTTAGTTTGTAAAAGAGAAATAAAAGGATTTTTGTGCTTACTGTAAAATCTACTTTTCATAGTCTTCATCAGGGGACCAAGAACACCGTTTGTTGGGGCACCCGTTGGCTATACTCAGCCTACAGATACTGAGCTGATTAAATTGTATCTCAGCAGTAAGAGACCGAAAAACACTCACTTTTAGGACAGAGGCTTCAACAGCCACCCCACTAAATGAGGTTTTCATACATATATCTGGAATAGGGAATCTTAAGAGAACAGATCTGGAAGATCAAGAATCAAGTAGTGAAACAAGGTTGACTGGGTGTGTATACTGGGAGTCTTTCAGCTAACATGGAGTCACTAAAATGACTGGAACACGTTCTGTCATGATTTTCTTGGGACTCATGGAAAAAGTGAGTGAAATATGTAACATAAAAAAAATTGGAATTCATAGGATCACCAAACTCTCTGTTGGGACTATCAGAGGGTTTCATGCCATTCTGATGACCCAACTTCCTTGTGTTTGACTTAAGATGTCATTGGGTGGAGGATGTCTGGGATGCTCCAATGCTCAAAGAACTAGACGAAGATGTCAGGGTGAAGATACCACTCTACAAAGTCCAGCTGGTCACAACTAGAGATAGTCCACAGCCCAACTTTTCACTGCCGCAATGCAGACTGAAAGTGCCATGACACGGTGTTCTGCCCAGATGATTCAGGTTGCTTCATAACCTTTGCAACGCTTTGAATCTGGATTGGGTGCCCTGCTAAGATCTCCTACCAGTAAAGAAGAGAAAATAAGATCGCTCCGAGTTCCAGATGTTGATGGGCAGGCTGGCCTGAGGGTTCCAGTGACTTTTGGTCAAATAATATAGAAACACTACTCCCAAGTCCAGTAGGCTGTGGTCACAACCAGCTAGTGAACTGAAAGAAAGGAGTAACTCTGGAAGATAATACCAGAATGAAGAAACATCAGCAGAGACTGAGCAACCTGCTGGTCCAGCAGAACGGGTTGTTCTATGAAAAGATGGGACTTGTCCCATTTGGAAATAAGGTAGCTTGGAGGGGTCTGGAATGGAAGTGAGCAAACAGGACTACCTCAGTGAAAGTTACCAACCTCCCATGGGTTTTCAATCAGAATTGGAGAGAGAAAAGAGACAATCACCCAAGCAACTGGACTCTTGTCATCTGAATAAGGACACATGCCTCTGATGTGTCAAATAGACTCCCCACCTAGAATATGCACTGGGAAGGATAGAGACATGACAAAAGTAAGTGAGGGTCTTCCTAGTAATTCTGTGACTCTCCATATTTCCATCACTGGAGATGACCTTAGGAGGTCATCTGGATATGGGATAACCACAACATCTCTGGACTGTATAAGAGCAATAACAGCTACCATAGCTTTGTTGAAGACACAAGGAGCTGTCGCCAACTTGAACAGAAAGGGCAATAAACTGAAAGTGTGTGAATTGGATAGGAAAGATCAAACCATCTTTTCTTGCAACAACTGACAGATCTGAATAAAACTCTGTAAATCTCACCATAGACAATGATCTAGAAGGGAGTGTAAAGCTCAGTAAAAACTTTATACAAGAGAGAAAGATTGGGGATGACAGTACAGAAAAAAAAGCCACAATGAAGTGGAAAGGTGATCTGAGGTGACCACGTAAGTGGAAAGGGATCACTGCAGAGCACTCCCTGCTCCACAGTGGACTCTGGCGGCTGTCCGGAGTTATCCGGCACAGGCAGTGTGTGTCATCACACTGCCTGTGCGGCCTGAAGACATCACGCCGCCTGTGCCAGAAGACGGAGCGGAGTGCCTGGGAGTCAGAGCAGCGAGGGAGCGAGGTAAGTGCATGTATTTTTTTTTTTTTAAACCCTGCCTATAAGGGATATTTATCTGCCTATAGGGACATATACTTGCCTATAACCTGCCTATAGGGACATTACGAGATAGGACATATACCTGCCTACTGCTAGGGACATAATACCTGCCATCCTATTATACCTGCCTATAGGGACATATACCTGCCTATAACCTGCCTATAGGGACATAGACCTGCCTATAACTTGCCTATTACCTGCCTATGGGGCATATACCTGCCTATGGGGACATATACCTGCCTATTACCTGCCTATGAGGACATATACCTGCCTATGGGAACATATGCCTGCCTATCACCTGCCTATGAGAGACATATACCTGCCTAAGGGACATTAACCTGCCTATGGGGGACATTAAACTACCTCTACCTGCCTATGTAATTTTATTGGTATCCATCTTTATTATTTAAATGTACCAGTAGCTGCTGCATTTTCCACCCTAGGCTTATGCTCGAGTCAATAAGTTTTCCCAGTTTTTTGTGGCAAAAGTAGGTGTCTCGGCTTATATTCGGGTTGGCTTATACTCGAGTATATAAGGTACTTTACCAATAAAAACCCAACGTAAATAATCATTTTCAGATGACAAATTCCCCTTAAAAAGTTGATGCAACTTGAATCTACTAAATTGTTAAAAAAAAAAGCTTCAAAATCAATGTCCTAGTATTATGTTATTTGCATCTCTCTTTTTGGAGAAGCAAACATCTCTGTATTTAGATTTGCTCTGGCTGGCTATCCATCAGCACACTACTGATTGTTTGAAGACCATCTGCTTCTCATTTACAAACCACAGACTGCAAAAGCTTTCAGTGCTGATTAATATTATACACAGTCATGGGATATTATCAATTTGTGGACTGTGTATACATAACCCTGCAGGGTGCAGTGAGGGGTTACAAAATCTTTTATAAAACCATTTACATGTACTGTAGTTTATTTCTGGTTAAGAATGACAGTGATAGTTATGATCGGATTATTACATTAATTGTAAAAAAGACTAAACTACAACTTTGTGAAGGAAGTGTCATTTTTTACGAGCATCTCTTACCTTTATAAAAGACCGAAGGTAATGATCCAAGCCTTCTTCATGGCACTTGGACACAATATGGAGCAGCACTCTTCAATTAAAGAAAGACTTAAATTAGCTAAAATTAGGAAAACAAACATCCTGCAAAAGCATATTACATAGACTTACATGTCATTAACGTGAATGGACTGATAAAAGACATCAATGCTACAACATATATGTGGATATTTATATATGGATGACTTTTTGCAATCTTTTTCAGACAGCGGTTGTCATGACCTATCTAAATAGCTGTATATGAACTAATATATGAGTATATGAGTCATCTCTGAACCTAAACACATTGGGGCACATTCATCAATAGTGTCTTACTCTTAGACAGTTTTAAGTTAGACCAGACAATCTTACAATGTGTCACATTTATCATAGTGTTGATGAATCTGGTGCTGGTTAGAAGTGTCTATTCTAACTTTGTACCACTATTAAGTTGGCTTACTTTCACGCCACAAACTGCGACAAAATTCTGGCCCTTTTTTGTCGCATTTTAAACCACACCACTTTCTCATGAAACCACACCACTTTCTCATGAAACCACACCACTTTTGCAGAGGTCACGCCCCTTTGTCTGACGAGCAGCAGAAGCGCCTGAAACGGTCTAAAACACATAGTAAATGTGGCATAAAGCTTGTAAGACATTATTTTTGGCGGAAAGTGTGCCAGAATTCTGGCGCAACTGCCTTGATAAATGTGCCCCATTGAGTTATTTTCTTCACGCTGGTCCCGATCACCCCTGCCTAAGGCTATGTCTCCACTGCACACAAAGACGTCCATTTTTTCAGCATTTTTCATTTTATAAAAAGGTCCCATAGACTTTTATAGTAAAAGGTTTTTTTTTTGCTGGTCGTTTTTTTTAAACATGTTGCAAAATACGAAAACACCACTAAAGAGAGCTTAAATCTAGGATAAACCTAAATGCCCCCACAAGAATACATGAGAATTCCAAAAATGTACCTAAAAAAGTCACGTATCTAAAATATAACCTTTATTCACATATTTCTAAAATAAGATGTCAACACCAAAAACACAAATAATCTAAATACTACCCTAACTCTACTTGGCCTAAATGACCCTAAACCTAATACACAGGGTAAATCTCCCCAAAAAGGGTGGCCCCGTCCAGAACCTTACCCCTACACACACTTACCCTACTACTACAGTATGCCCCGACATGTTTCAATGTCCCTTAGGCACTTCATCAGGGGACAAATATAGGGAAAAATATCAACAATGGGTAAGTCAATTGGTCTCTTATCCAAGATAGAGAAAAAATGCGGGAAATAAGTTATTATTTCCTTACAGCACTACAAACATTTAAAAGTTACACATATTTTTAATTCATTTAAGCTCCAAAGTTTTGAAGACGCATAAGTAAATGGATTTTCACTCTCCAAATGGTTGGACAGTATATAAACTATTGAAAACAAATTATAACAACAGATCTTAGCAGAATTATGAAGCTGGTGCCAGATTGTCTCAACAACCCTTCCAACATGCTAATCCATACCACCTCCAACATTAGAATGTATTTCCATATATCAACTCTTCACAAATGGCCCAGTGCAGGCACAAACATATTTCAGCATTAATAGTTAAACACCCTGTACGGGTCATGCGGCAACAAGACAAGTATCTACATTAAGCTGAAACTATTTCTTCCCCACAATCTATACATCATCTTATGTAAGAAGGACACCATTCCTACATTGCCCAGCCCTGTTAAGGCTCCTACATAGATTGCATTAAGTGAGGAGTGGAAACATATGTCAGTTTATAAAACCCCAACCATGTATCACCCAGAGGGGTCCGCGTCTTCAAGAGCACTTCCAGGGTTACCTAGAAATAAAACAAATAGAGCGGGCTCAAATAGAAAGCCACAGCTCACAATTCCAGTTGATCACCTGTAAGTGAAGCGGACCTCTGATGTGGTCCGGTCATCTTACCTGTCAGCTGCCGGTCCGTCTCCTCGCTGTACACGCCGAGATCTAGGGAGACTACACGCGCTTATGAAAAGCGCCCGAACTTCCGGTTTCGGCGCCGCGGCCGATCATGTGACCGCTCAGCTGACTAGTAACCTAGCAACCAGTAACAACTCACTGGTGCCGGTTACAGCAGAGTTCTCCTGGCTAAGTTCCTACTACAGACGTAATACTACAGGTTTGTGAATGGCAGTAATGACAGCCAGCCCTACCAGAACAAGGAGCAATCAGATCCCAAAACAACAATGATCATAACCATAGGTTTATATCCTATTTCACCAACGATAGTTTAAAAATAGCCGCCTCAGCATACCATATATAGTAAATTTTTAAGAATGGTACTTTTTCAAAAAAATGCAGTAAATAAAGCAGCAAGGTCCAGATGATTAAATGAAGCAGCAGAAATCCAGGCGTTCATTTAGGCCCTGTGGAGAAATTGTTTTTAATTTGAAGATCCACTCTGTTTCTCTTTGTAAGAGCAATCTATCCCAGTTCCCTCCCCGATTAGGAGGATAAACAAGGTCAAAACCTATGAATTTGATACCCCTTGGGCCTCCATCATGTGTCATACAAATATGTTTTGCCAGGGGAGTATCTCTTACATTTTTAATGTCATTTAGGTGTTCTCCTATGCATCTGCGGAATTCTGATGGTCTTTCCAATATATTCCAAACCACAGACGCAAGTCACTTTATAAATGACACCCTTACTCCTACAATTTACAAAATGATGCATGTCAAAATCTCTATCCAGTACATTGCTGTGAAACTTCTTCCCAGTTTCCATATGGGTACATGCAATTCAGCCGCTACATCTATAGCAGCACACCAGTGGCTGGCTAAGCCATGTCTTTTTCGTGGGCTCCATCTCCAAATAGCTATGGACTAACCGGTCACCTAGACTCCTGCCTCTTCTGTACGTAATGTGTGGGTATTCCCCTACCACCTTTTTAAGATCTTCATCTAGTTTCAAGATCTCCCAATTTTTTGTAATCATTTTCCGTATTTGGGATGCTGCTCCATTATAATTACCAATCAAATGAAAGATCCCCTCGTCCTCACTTTTACATTTCACTTTGGGGACCAACAATTTATCTCTTGGACATTTTAATGCATTACCATATGCCTCTCTGAGTACACGATCAGGATAACCTATCTCCAAGAATCTTTTTCTTAGCTCACCTGCCTCACGTCTAAATTCCTTCAAGTTGGAACAATTTCTTTTTAGACGCAGGTATTGTCCCTTTGAAATGCCCTTCTTGAGGGAGACTGGATGATTACTCTCCCACCTCAAGAGGGCATTTGTAGCCGTTGGTTGCAAAATACGACTGAGCAGGAAAGAAAATTTACTATTGGAGCCTATGTAAAGCGCTGGACGTTTTTTGGCATACTTTTTGGTGTATTTTTTTCAGAAATCCATAGCAATTATAATGCTTTGCATTTCTGCAAAAAAAGGCGTAAAGAAAAATGCCAACAAACACAAAACGCGGCAAAAACTGGACGTTTTTTCAGCAGCTTTTGACAGGCAGTGAACAAAAAAAAAATCTGTTTTATGAACATTTTTAGGATCTGGTTTTCATTGAGTTTTTTGTCCAATGTCGTGTAGACATAGCCTAAGGCTTCACTGTACAAGCAGACTAAAGGAAAGACTACAGAATAGCAGGGATTTTGTATGCGAGGCTTTAAGGGGGGGTTGGGTGATTCTATTCCAGGCAAAATACATTTTCAGCTTTTGCCAGGGACTGTCACTAATTAAAGCTTAGATATATTCTATTCTATATTAGATATATATTGTGGAGTGTGCCTTCCAGCTCATAGGGCGACATGTATGAATTTTAGTGTTTAAACGCCAAATTTCATGTGCATTATAATAGTATTGAATGCGCCTGATTTATGAACCTACTCTATTGCGAGTCATAAATCAGGCGCATTCTAGCGCTAGGACTACATTTCTGGCTCAGGTAAACCACTTTGAAAGTACTATACCTGTTTCAGCAGTAATGCGCCTAGAATTGCCGTAGGGGAGCTATAAAGCTATAGCTTCGTATGGTTCTTATGCGCCCCGCCTCCCACATGCCCCCTGAAATCAAGCGCATTACAAAGTGCTGCTTGCGCTCTGTAATGCACCTGATCATGGCATTCGGGAGGATTTGTTCTAATGGGAACAGGGCTGCACCTAATATCGGGCTGAAAATACGCCAGACTTCTGGTGCAGCCCCCTTCATACATGTTCCCCCATAATGTTAAATTGCATTCATTTCAGTGGGAGTTACCAGTACAACTCAGCAAGTGCACTCGGCCATACTCAGAACTCCCACTAAAATGAACAGGAGAGTTCCGACCACCTCTTCGTTCTAAGCAGAGACTTTCAGGGGCCTTTTCTCAAGATAGTTGGAGGTCCCAGAGGTGGGACTTGTCCTATCAGACATTTATGGCATAGCCTATCAATATGCCATCAATATGTGAGATGGGAAAACCCCCTAAGCACAACAGATTAATTCCTGAGAACAATCAGAAATATGCAGGACTAATTCTATTTATAAGGGAAATCTACACCAGCTTCTAGTATAGATTTCAGTAAGGGTATGTTCACACAGCTGATTTTGACGCTGTTTTCAGTGCGGTTTTTGGAGCGTTTCCGCTCCCAAAACAGCATCCAAAACACCTCCAAAATGTCCCTAGTTCATTTTTATTGATTCCTATGTAAAACAGCGTAAAATTCACACACAACAATATTTTACGCGTGTTTTAAGAACTCCTGTGAAAGCTGTTTTGGGCGCTGAAAAAGAAGTGTCAGGTTAGTTCTTGAAGCATTTTCAGCGCTGACCCTGGATGCGTTTTTGGAGTGCTTTTCGGCGTGGTTTTTGACCTGGCTATTAAAAATTGTATGGGTGAAAACAGTGTTGAAAACCTTGTCCAAAACCTTGCCCAGAACGCATCTAAAACCTCTTCTGAAGAAGCGTATTTCAGGCGAGGTTTTGATGCTGTTTGGGCTCTGAAAAATCAGCGTCCAAATAAGCCATGTAAACATGCCCTAAATCAGAGGGGCAGCCACCGATGTGGCAAAGCTATTAAGAGTTGTGCAATTTTTAAATATGTTTTCCCATCTAACACCAGCGGCCCACGTCTAATTAAATTCTGCTAAGAGTGTGGTGTGTCAGGATTCTAAAAACATACCTTGGAATCATTTGACTTAGATCCTCAACATCTGTTTATTAACCAGTTCCAGGGTATTACCCCCAGTAGATGACTGGACCTGAGGATGGGAGCAGTTTGCTTTATCCAATAAAGCTTCTCACTCCACATCCACCCTGGATCTTGTGTGATCACCTACTATAGCAGTGTAATGTCTACAGATTATTTCCACTGCATATGTACAACTATCACAAGGCATTATGGGAAAGGAACTGAGAAGCTCAAGTGCCCTCTATTGGATGTAACAAATCCTCAATTTGCTTTTGACCCGCTGAGTCTTCAGAAAGCAAAAGGGATATTAACCAAGCCAGTATCACTCATCTGCATACAGCAGCCATTTCAGGGTTTTGCTCCTCATCAGTACAGAACAGAGCAATACTGGCTGGCTGGGTGGGACCTTTCCCATAATCCCTTGTGATATGCAGATGCTTAGTAGAGGGCAAAAAGGCAATTCAAAACTCTACACACCTATATGGTGCTCTCCTCAAGGAGAGATATTCCCTTTTTTGAGCCACTCACTGCCTCCCAGCCAGCATCGCTCTTCTCTGCACTGATGAGGGGCAAAACCCCGAAATGGCTGCTTTATGCAGATGAGCGATACTGGCTTGGTTAATATCCCTTTTTGCTTTCTGAAGACTCAGTGGGTATAAAGCAAACTGAGGATTTGATACATCCAATAGAGGGCGCCTAAGCTTCTTAGTTCCTTTCCCATAATGCCTTGTGATATGCAGATACTTAGGAGAGGGCAAAAAGACAATTCAACTACAACTTGTAATGACCAGGCGCCATTTTGCTTTTTATTATTACAAGTGGTTTTTAAGCTTTAACAAATCATTTTTGCACCTCTTTTAAGTAGCACTTGAGTCTTCCTTCACATCCATGGATTATTCAATTTGCAGGACCACATATATGTGGTAACATTGATGGCTTTTATCAATTCATTCAAGTTAATAATATGTAACTATACATAATATACATCTGCAAAATGTTTTTTTTTTTTTAGATATCTATTTGTAAATGTTTTTCAGTAGCACAAAGTGGCAGTAAAATATATATATATATATATATATATATATATATATATATATATATATTATTTTTTTTTTATTTATTTTTTTAAATCTACAATGTCCTGTTGAGTAGTTCTCATGCAGATGTATAGTTTTTGGTCCAGATGTGGTTTGGGCTAGTGGTTGTATTATTTATTTTGAATATTTTTTATTTTGTTTTTCCTTTATTTTTGTGTACTATTATGTATGTTACACACTGTACCTCCCAAAAGGTCAAAAGATAAATTGTAACAGGCATGACATATTAACACCATTTACTGGAAGAATACAACCTCCTAATTTAGGCTTGGTTCACATCTGTGTTGTTCCGTCGGGAACCTCTGGCGCAAAAGACACTTATGGCCCCCAACAGACCCTTTTAACTACAATGGGTCTGATAGGCTTCCGCAGTAGTGTCCATTGCCCAGAGGGAAAAAATTGTGCAGCTTCCTGTGAACCAAGTCTTACACTGCCGAGCTGATCTGGTTATGCTAAGACCCAGGGCCGTCCTAGGGGCGGGCGAGGCGGGCGATCGCCCGGGACTCCGCTCGCCCGCGGTTAGCCCTGGGCTCTGCACGACCGCTGTAAAACAGCTGTGCAGAGTCAAAGCCAGCAGATGCACACACTTAATGCAGCTGCCGGCACAGGAAGGGGGCAGGACGGATCGTTTCCCTCCTGCCTCCTCCCCTGTATCAGCGCACAGTCAGCGCGCTGATATATACACAGCGTCGCAGGGGGCGCACGGCTTTCACCGTCTCGGCTCCCTTCCGTCTCAGGACCTGGCCGCTGCAGGGATCCTGGAAAGGTAAGTTTTTTTATGTTATTATCCATAACTACAGGGGGCAACTGACTACAGGGGCAACTATCAGGGCTGCTGGGGCTACTATCTGGTTACAGGAGGGTATTAAATGGCTACTGGGGCAACTATCTGGTGAAGCATTGTGACACATTATTTTACAGGGGGGGGGGGGGATTTCTTCCCTTCGCCCTGAATGCAATTTAGACTAGGAATGGCCCTGCTTAGACCCCGCAGCTCCTGCAGCTAATGATCAACCGCTGAGCACATGATTACTTGGGCTGGTGCAGTAAGTGGCATTGATGCATACTGAACTTTGTACACTTCAGTCCTTAAAGGGGTTGTCTAGCTACAATGATTGGGTTTTAATTAAAAGATCTTTAAAAAAAAACAAGCAGCTTTGCAATATATGTTCATTACCAATGTCCTACTGATTTTGAGTTATCCCTGGTAGTAGGAGTGCATCAGCTCCTGAAATCCCTATAGCAGTGGACCTGTTGATCTTTATCTCACTGGCTGTCAGTGCTGATGACTCATCTGTTTCTGAATACAGGTCAGAGCACAGAGCCCCTCCTGCACAGTATGCTTCTTTAGGGAAGGGAGGGGGAGGGCTCTGGCTTGTGTCTGTGTAGCTGGATTAACCCTGTGTGTGCCTGCTCCCTCCTGCTCTCTAAACAGATTGAGGAGAGCAGAGGTGAGGCTGATCTGTGGTCAGTAGATGTGACAGCTGTGAAGTGTGTTACTATAATCATGATGTGTCTGTGGAACTCTGACTATACTCATAGACCAGTTCTGGGTGTCTTGTTAACGGTTCATATCCCTCCCTGCTCTGCTGTTTTAGTGAGACATCGTGATTATAGTAACTCACTTCACAGCTGCTCTGTGTCTGTTCTGACAGGGTTTGTTTGTTGTTGCTGGAGATGTCCCTGGAGATTTGTATGCTAAGCAGGGGGTATAGGAACACTTGCATCCTCCCTGCTCTGCTATTAGCATACACAGCTTCACAGACCTCTGGCTCCATAGCCACTCATAGATCAGCCCTCTCCCTGCTGTCTCCTGACTCTGTGGAGCTGACAGTGCCGCTGAACCAGCAGTGAGCAGCCGGCAGCAGATCTAGGCAGGCACACACAGGGCAAACACAGGGTTAACTCTGGCAGCAAACCCCCCCCCCCCCCTCCCTGCTGTATAGAAGTTACTGCAGTCAGAGGAGGAGAGCTGTCTGTGTGCTGAGGGGAGGGTGGAAGAGGGAGGAGAAGAAACAGACAAGAAGCACGCCCCTGAATTCAGTGCATCTGGCAGAATAGGAATTTTGAAGTAGGCTGAAAGCCAGTAGTGAGACAACTCCTTTAACTTCTATAAATACAGCACACAGGTAAGCAGAGATAGCAACAGGAGTTGTTTTGTTGTCTCATCTCTCTTGCAGCTGCACAATTTTTGTAGAACTGCAGACTATGCTTAGATGCTTAGAAATGTACCTGTCCCAGCAAGTTCTAAAGATGTTGTGTAGTGTGCAAGCAATTAAACAGATCCTAAATAGTCTTTGTTCCAAGCAACATAAGAAGTAATGATGACTTGGATTTTCAATAACTTGATGGTGCCTTCTACTCTGACTGTTTATAAAGCTACAGGCAGTCCCCTGGTTATGAACAGGATTGGGACTGTAGGTTTGTTCTTAATTTTTATTTGTATGTAAGTCGAAACAGGTATGTTTATTAAATGTAACTCCAGCACAAAAGTTTTTTTTTTAGTTTTGGATAGTGCCCCTATTTAGTTTTGCTGTCTGTGCCCCTGTTAAGATTTCACTTGTTGCTGTGGCCTGCTGGAACTTGTCGTTCTACAGCTACTATCTGCTGTGGAACATGGAACTACAAGTGCAACCATGCCCCATATCTGTAAGTCGTAGCGTTGTAAGTCAGGGACTGCCGGTACAGGAAGAGAAGCGTGTGGCTACAGAGTCATAGTTTGTGCCATATTTATTAAATAAGAAATCTTTAGCACAGAAACATGGATCATTTCAAAGCCATCAATGACTTTTGATGGAAAACATGAAAAACATGCTTATTATGTGATGTAAACATTATTGCACACAACTATGACAATTTATGGCACTACTGATAATAGTGGGCTCTTATCCTATGTCCTCAGACATTTCCTGGCTGACTTTCAAACAGACGTCCTTACAAATAGGTATGCATTAACCTTTACTGCAGGAAATCTGAAATACTTTGCTTCGTATGCACATATTCTGGAATAAAGTCCAATTGTAAGCACATCTATTGTATCCATATGAAATACATACTTACAAGGTACAATTTAAAGACACTTCATCTTCGCTGGAAAGTGAAGTCAAAACTTGAAAGAGTTGCATAAGAATTACAGGTAAGAACTGTACCATCACGTGGACATCCATGGCATGCAAACACTGTGGGGAAAGGAAAAACATCAATGGTATAATATACCTACATGTCCACTAGATGGCAGTCATAGACTATTAGTCTACTACATATTCACGTGAAGCCTTATTAAAATCAATCATGAGGAGAAGTGGAGCATTGTACTAGTCATGTACGTCTCAAATGTACGTTTACTGCAATTTTAAGTAAGATAAAACCATAAAAAAAAGAAAATACAAACCCCGGTCTAGTCTCATGATTGCTCTGGAAGGAAATTTATCTAAAGTTAAATTGCATTTTTAAAACCGCAAAACCCCTAGATACGGTCTGCTTTTTTGAGAAGACAAACAAGTAGGAGGCAATAATGCATACATATATATATATATACAACCTTTATATACTTAAATTAAATAAGCTCTCCAGCTTTGTGTCAACATAGTACCGTCTAGGCTATTATTAAAGAACGATGTGAAGGCTCTCGTGTATACAGTGCTTTCTCAACATACTATATTCATTGGCTGGGATGACTATTGTATGGTAAAACCATAACTGTATGGAAAATTGCTAAAAGCCAAGAAGTGTCACCTAACATAATGCAGGTCCTTACATATAATATCAGAAAGAGCTGCTGGAAGCTGGAAATCACTTTATATATGTCTTTATATACAATGTACCAGAAAAAAAGAAAAAGGGGCCCTCATCTGGGGCAAGTTTAGCCTCTCTAGTTTACATTTACACTATTTACAGTTGAAACCAGAAGTTTACATACACTATATAAAAAGAGACACATATGCATGTTTTTCTCACTATCTAACATGAAATTAGGATTACCAAAATGTTTAAAGGCATTTTTTATCACTTTTTGCAAAGCCAGAAGTTTACATAAACTAGGATTACTATGCCTTTAAACAATTTGGGACAGTCCTTTGGGACAGCCCATATGATTATGTCATGTCTTTGGAAGCTTCTGATAGGTTTATTGGCCACATTTGAGTTAGAGACACACCTGTGGATGTATTTTTAAGCACACCAGAAACACATTGCCTCTGTGTGTAACATCATGGGAAAGTCTAAAGAAATCAGCCAATATATCAGGAAAAGAATTGTGGACTTGCACAAGTTTGGATCATTCTTGGGTGCAATTTCCAGATACCTGAAGGTGTCTCGTTCATCTGTACAAACAATTATACGCAAGTATAAACAAGATGAGAATGTCCACCATTCTTTGGACGTGCTTTTGTCCGACATGCACATATCAACCCAAGAACAAAAGCATAACACCTGGTGAAGATGCTGGCGGAAGCTCGTAAGATTGCGTCATTATCCACACTGAAACGAGTACTGTATCAACATGGGCTGAAAGACCTCTCTGCCAGGAGGAAGCCATTACTCCAAAAGAAACACATAAAAGCAAGATTAATGTTTGCAAATGCACACAGGAACAAAGACCTACATTTTTGGAGACATGTCCCGTGGTCTGACAAATCTATTTGGTCATAATGATAATTGTTATGTTTGGAGGAAAAAGGTAGAGCTTGGAAGCCTAATAACACCATCCCAAATGTGAAACATAGGGGTGATAGCATTATTTTGTGGGGTTGTTGTGCTTCAGGAGGGACTGATGCACTTCACAAAATAGATGGTACTATGAGGAAAGAAGATTATGTGGCAATACTGAAGCAACATCTCAAGACATCAGCCAGAAATTGGGCAGAAATAGGTCTTTCAAAAGGACAATAACCAAAAGCATACTGTCAAACTGGTTACAAAGTGGCTTACGGATAACCAAGTCAGTGTTTTGGAGTGGCCATCACAAAGCCCTGATCTCAATATTATTGAGAATTTATGGGCAAAGCTGAAAAGACAGGTGCGAGCAAGGTGACCTACAAACATGGCTCAGTTACACCAGTTCTGTCAGGAGGAATGGGCCAAAATTCCTTCCAACTATTGTGAGAAGCTCATGGAAGGAGATCCAAAATGTTTGACCCAAGTCAAAGTTTAAGGTTAATGCATCTGCTCTTGCTCTTCTATGCCAGGAAAAACATTCTTTTAAATTGGAAACCGCCCAAGGTCCCTACTTTAGAGCAGTGGAAACAGCTGGTTAATGCGGAACTCCCTAGGTACAAGATCACATATGCTGCAAATGGCATCCCCAAGCGTTTCCATACAGTTTGGAGCAATTGGACTGCAGCTCAAACGATGTGAATGGCAATGGATGGTGTTAAGGGGGGGCCAGAGACCGACCGACAAGTGTGAATGAAGATTGATTGTGATGGTGTGAATGTATGACATAGAGGCATGGCATGACTGAAAGCACTTGAGGAGAATACTACAATTGATGGGCGACTTCTATTCCTTTTTGTCATTGCTCATTTATACGTATACTATATATAAATATACTACTGAAACGTGTTTGAATGTATACCTCCTGAATCATTATCTGGACACAGCTGAATGTATCATATGTATAGTTGCTATTGCCGATTCCTCCTTTGAAATTGTATACTCTCTAACTTTGAAGTACTTGTAATGCCTCTGTAGAACATGTGAGAATGTTGTTTTTTTGTCTTTTTTGTGTCTATTTGGAAAATTATAAAATAAATCATTATAAAAAAAAAAAAAAAAAAAAAAAAGGTTAATGCTACTAAATACTAATGAAATGTGTGTAAACTTTTGACTTTGCAGAAAGTAATAAAAATGCCTTAATAATTCTCTTTCATTATTCTGGAATTTGGCGAATATGAATCATTTTGGTTCCTAATTGACCTAAAACAGGTAATGGTTTATTCTGATTTCATGTAGATAGTGAGAAAAACATGCATAGGTGTCTTTTTATATAGTGTATGGAAACTTCTGGTTTCAACTGTAGGTATTAGACAATATCAGTAAGAGTGACCTCAAATATGTGCAGAAAGAAGCAAAGTGTAAATTACTCAGAACTTTAAATCTTTCTTAAGTGAATTAGTCTCTGTATATGAACATTAAAATACCTGTCAGTTCTCAATATTCCATGTCACATGTAATTGGTGCACAGTCATTGGATTAACTCATTGTTAAGGTACTGTAGCAGTAATTGTTAAATAGTTGTGGTAATTTGTAGCTGCTTTGTACACAGATTACACTAACTGTAATATCAGTGACTCAAAGCATTACTCTACCCAAGCATTCACTCCCTCTTTGATGTGATATGATAAATGGAGTGGTTGTGGCTTTTAAAGCCTTGTGGCAGGAAGCAGATCAGAGCAGCTCTGGGAAAATCCAGTGTAAAAGAATTAAAAAAATAATTTGCACCTTTAATTATTTCACAAGGTCCCCGAGAACATCTTTTGAGCTGGACGAAATTTTCTGGCAGTACTCAAAGAAATTGTAGAGATGTAAATCCTAAAAAAAGATGATGCATCGGTCACAAATCATGAATAATGCAGCAAGTAGATACAACAATCAACACCTGTATTACAAGTGGAAACAGCAGGGGCGTAGTTATAGGGACACAGAGGAAGCAGCCAAACCCAGGGTCAGGAAAATGAGGGGGCATAAGAGCCCTTATTTCACATAGCATAACTTAAACCAAAAATCTAAATGTCATATGGTAGAAGCGGGTCTTGTTACAGGTTTTGCACTGGGAATAAAGCAGACTGTGACATCTCCTGACAGGTCTGATTTAGTAAATACTTGATTCGCCTACGAAATAACAATTCTGGAACATCTTATCTTATATCTCTGTGTTGTGCTGTTCCTCTGTTATTCCTTCTAGAAATGTATTCCTGAATCAGTCAGCTGGGTGTGACCATTCCAGTTTTCCCTGCACACAGTGGCTCTGCCAGCTCTGACTGGACAATGTCACAATGTGCAGTGACACACCGCCAACTGGTAACACCCAGGTGACAGATTCAGTAATACATTTATGTGCAGTGACACACCGCCAACTGGTAACACCCAGGTGACAGATTCAGTAATACATTTCTAGGAGGAATAACAGAGGAATAGCACAACATAGAATAATAAGAGAACATGCTGCAGAATTGTTATTTCACAGGGAACACAAGTTTTATTAAAATAGACAAGTCAGGAGATGTTACAGGTCCTCTTTATGAAGCTTGATGCTATGAAAATAATACATTTTCATTAACTCCATCCATATTGCTAGTCTAATGCTGAAAAAGAGAAAAAAATTTGAGACAATGTGTCCACACAGAAAAAAAAGAAAAGTTCTTATTAAATATCAGGAGATAACGTGATCAAAGGGTTCTGGATTTTTTCAGAGCAGCCTTTGAAACCATACCCCCCCCCCCCCCCTTGGTCCTGTCTCCCAAGATTTTCAACATAACGGATGAAACAGGGAACATGTACTGAGACGGAGGTTGGGAGGGAGAAAGATGACAAGGCACAGCCATGGATCCTGGGCATTGTAGTTTTACAGGGCAAATGTAAAAGGCTTTCAAGCAGAAAATGCTTTTTCTTGGCTGAAAAGTAGAGAGGCAAAAACATCACAGAGGGAAGCATGAGCACTCCGGCAAGATATCTGAGGTTATTGTTTGTTTGCCCAACAACTCTTTTAATGTTAAAAAAATAAGATCTTAAAATATTGATGTTGCATATATTAAACACAAGGGTGTTTGTGGATGTAACACACTTACTTGTGTATACACGGTGGATTCTAGATGACTTCCAATTTTGAATAATGGTTTTCCTCCATCGACCCATTTGATTTCATTGCTGCTCTAGAAATGCAGAGAAAATTACCATGATTACTGTCTATCATTATCTTTCTATCTCATTATCTATCTATATCTATCTTTTCCATATCTATATCTATCTATCTATCGAACTATTGAACCTAACTGATAGGCAATAGGTTAGTATCCACATTAGAAATCAACAAACAGGCAAGTGCAGTTGTCAGAACCCCTGGCAGCATTGACAACCCGCTAGCACAGACCTGGGCAAAGTACGGCCCCCGGGCTGCATCCGGCCCTCCAGCTCGTTGGATGCGGCCCGCGGCCTACGATGCCCAGGTCTGCTAATAGTAGCGCTGACGGCCGCCACGGCCGGGTATTGCTGAGAGGCCGCCGCGGGCCGTCAGCGCTACTATTACTGGTGAATTAGGCAGTGACGCGATGAACTCCGCTCACTGCGCCGCTGCCTCTCCTCGGCGCACACAGTAATCACTCGGTGCGGGCCCAGGAGCTGACGGAGGAGCGTCCCGGCGCTGGCAGCATGACGTCATCACGCCACCAGCCCGGGAAGCTCCTCGGATAGAAGATGAGCGCGCTCGGCCGGGAAACAGGTAAGCCAAGGTGAGTATTAGTGTTTGTTATTTTTAATGTTGGCCATAAAACTATATATCTGCCTGGGGGCACACCTGTATCTATATACCTGCCTGGGGACACACCTAGCTATCTATATACCTGCCTGGGAACACACCAAGCTATCTTTATACCTGCCTGGGACACACCTAACTATCTATATATCTGCCTGGGGACACACCTGACTATATACCTGCCTGGGGACACACCTGACTATATACCTGCCTGGGGACACACCTGACTATATACCTGCCTGGGGACACACCTGACTATATACCTGCCTGGGGACACACCTGACTATATATCTGCCTGGGGACACACCTAACTATATACCTGCCTGGGGACACACCTAGCTATATACCTGCCTGGGGACACACCTAGCTATCTATATATCTGCCTGGGGACACACCTAGCTATCTATATACCTGCCTGGGAACACAACTACGGTAGCTATATATATACCTGCCTGGGGACACACCTAACTATATACCTGCCTGGGGACACACCTAACTATATACCTGCCTGGGGACACACCTAACTATATACCTGCCTGGGGACACACCTAGCTATCTATATACCTGCCTGCGGACACACCTAGCTATCTATATACCTGCCTGGGGACACACCTAGCTCTCTATATACCTGCCTGGGGACACACCTAGCTATCTATATACCTGCCTGGGGACACACCTAGCTATCTATATACCTGCCTGGGGACACACCTAGCTATCTATATACCTGCCTGGGGACACACCTAGCTATCTATATACCTGCCTGGGGACACACCTAGCTATCTATATACCTGCCTGGGGACACACCTAACTATATATCTGCCTGGGGACACACCTAACTATATATCTGCCTGGGGACACACCTAACTATATACCTGCCTGGGGACACACCTAACTATATACCTGCCTGTGAGGAACCCTAATTATCTATATACCTGCCTGTATGGAGCCCTAACTAGCTATATACCTGCCTGTATGGAGCCCTAACTAACTAGATAACTGCCTGAGGGGAGCTGTACCTATCTATATACCTGCCTGAGGGGAGCTGTACCTATCTATATACCTGCCTGAGGGGAGCCGTGTACCTATCTATATACCTGCCTGAGGGGAGCCGTGTACCTATCTATATACCTGCCTGAGGGGAGCTATATCTATATACCTGCCTGAGGGGAGCTATATCTATATACCTGCCTGCGGGTACCTATATCTATATACTTGACTGAGGGGAGCTGTATATACCTGCCAGACTGAGGGGACATACATCTACATACCTACCTTACTGAGATGAGCTGTATGTACCTGCCTTACTGTGTACCATCAGTATATATGCAGGTATATAGATACATCGCCCAGTAAGTTTCCACAAAGATAATCCCCCAAAAACGATTTTTTTTTTTCCCCATTCACCCTATGTTTTTATTAGTCCGGCCCCCCAAAACCATCGCACTTTCTCATGCGGCCCCATGGGAAAATTAATTGCCCACCCCTGCGCTAGCACTTTGTGATTGCTTTCTAGAGGGACTTATGGGATAATAAAGTTAGCTCTCTCTTTCTCTGTTAAATTCCTTAAATGCTGAAGTCACTATTGATGATGGCATCTTAGGACCCAAAACAGATCTATCTCATCTTATCTATCCATCTACATATCTATTTAACTTTTACCTTTTTAGTGTCTGTTTCAGTTTGACCCAGATATCCAGAGGGAAGATTTGCAGAGACCTGCACTTGTTGGTCACATGTAATAATTCTGCCTTCCTTTAATAAACGGACCCAGCTGTAGCCAACTGTAAATGAAAAGAAACCATTCAAAACGTATCCTTAATTAATACTTGTGCAAATACAGTATTCTTCACAAAAGTGAGTACACCCGTTGCATTTTTGTAAATATTGTATTATATCTTTTCATGGGACAACACTGAAGGTATGACGCATTGATACAATGTAAAGTATTCAGCGTACAGCTTGTATAACAGTGTAAATTTGGTTTGCCATCAAAATAACTCAGCACAGAGCTATCAATGTCTAAACCACTGGCAACAAAAGTGAGTGCACCCCTAAGTGAAAATGGACAAATTGTGCCCAATTTGTCATTTTCCCTCTATGCTGTCTTGTGACTCATTAGTATTACAAGTTCTCAGGTGGGAATGGGGAACAGGTGTGTTTAAATTTAGTGTTATCGCTCTCACACTCTATCATATTGGTCACTGGAAGTTCAACAGGGTACAGAACTGTATGAGGATCTGAAAAAAAGAATTGTTGCTCTACGTAAAGATGGTATAGGCTATAAGAAGATTGCCAACACCATGAAACTAAACTGCAGCATGGTGGCCAAGACCATACAGTGGTTTAACAAGACAGATTCACCTCAGAACCGGCCTCGCCATGGTTGAGCAAAGAAGTTAAGTGCACGTGCTCAGCATCATATCCAGAGATTGTCTTTTCAAAATAGACAAATGAGTACTGCCAGCAATACTGCAGAGGTTAAAGGGGTGGGAGAGTCAGCCTGTCAGTGCTTAGACCATGCACTGCACTAAATTAGTCTGCATGGCTGTCGTCCCAGAAGAAAACCTCTTCTAAAGATGATACACAAGGAAGCATGCAAACAGTTTGCTGAAGACAAGCAGACTAAGGACATAGATTACTGGAACCATGACCTGCGGTCTGATGAGACTTATTTATTTCATATGGTGTCAAGAGTGTGTGGCAGCAACCAGGTGAGGATTACAAAGAAAAGTGTGTCTTGCCTACTGTCAAGCATGGTGCTGTGAGGGTCATGGTTTGGGGCTGTATAAGTGCTGCCAGCTGTGGGGAGCTACAGTTAATTGAGGGAACCATGAATGCCAACATGTACTGTGACATACTGAAGCAGATTCCCTCCCTTTGGAAACAGGGCTGCAGGGCGATATTCCAACTGCGCTTGACTGCCGGAAGTGGGGCAGCATTATCTGGCCGTGTCATTCTGGGCGCTTGCGCCATGACATCTACTGGATGCCAAATCTAAGCCTGTATGTTTATATTTCTCTCACTGATTATATTTCACTCCTTTGTATATATTCAATTTTTTTTTTAATCAGCTTTTCTTTACGTATACAAACGCTATTATTGGGATGTTATTTTTGGAGGATGGAGTTGGTCTTTATACATATGGACATTGATTTGATTGGCCAGGTTTTATTATGTAATTTGCAGTTATAAATATGGTGACATGCTAACTAACATTTAGTTACACCTGTGAAAGCATATGTGAAACGTGCGTTGGGGCATCAGGTGTGACTAATGTGGGGCCTTCTACTATGGGTTAGATGTATTCACATTTGATTGATCTCTATTAAGATTTTGTTTTCTTTTTCCTGCCTTGATTAAATATTGATATACTGTTTAATCTGGGTGCTATATATGGTATCAAGCAGAAATGACATACCCACAATACTGCTCCAACATTGTACTAGCCTATATCTTGTTGCTGTCATCCATTTTTATTTTCCTTCTTTATTTTTGTAGATCATGCTTTATTTTTAATAAAGAGCGGTTATTAAATTAATGGTACTTAGTCCTCGATTTTTCTATTTGGGTTTTCTTGCTAAAGAAAATAAGGGTAAAGGTGCTGGACTGGCCAAGCATGTCTCCGGACCTAAACCCTATTGAGCATCTGTGGGGCATCCTCAAATGGAAGGTGGAGCAGTCTCTTACACCAGCTCCTTGATGTCGTCATGGAGGAGTGGATTCCATTGGCTGCAACCTATGAAGCTCTAGTGAACTCCATGCCCAAGAGAGTTAAGGTAGTGCTGGAAAATAATGGTGGCCACACAAAATATTAACACTTTGGTCACAATTTGCCCATTTTCACTTAGGGGTGTACTCATTTTTGTTCCCGGTGGTTTAGACATTGATGGCTGTGTGCTGAGTTATTTTGGGAGCAAACCAAATTTACATTGCTATCCAAGCTGTATACTGGCTACTTTACATTGTATCAAAGTCTCATAGCTTCAGTGTTGTCCCATGAGAAGATATAATACAATATTTACAAAAATGTGAGGGGCGTACTCACTTTTGGGAGATACTGTACATTTAAACACAAGATGGTTTGCATAGCCTATATTAAATGGTGTTAGAACCATTATTAGTTGACCCATGGAGGACAGACTCTCAGCACTGCCAATAATCAGTGTATGGCTCATGGAGAGGCAGGATCTGTTAGGCCTCATAGCAGTTGCTACAGGTCTATGGCGGTAGTTCCGCCCCTGGCTCATGCCACTACAGAAAAGACCTTAAAATTAATATCCTGGAAAAACCATTTCACACAGAAACTAATGGTGTTTGTTTCTTTAGTTTCCATTTTGTCCTATGTGTTTTTGGGGGAACACCAAACAAAGCACAAGTGACAAGTTTAAGTGTAATTTTTCCACACTAGCCAAAACTAGAAAATCTGGTGTCTGGTTCTGTAGGACCTTATAGCATCCAAAATACGCACTTAGGGCGACATGTATGATTTAGACGCCATTTTTTCTGCGCATATAAAAATAGTGTAGAATGCGCCTGAATCAATGAACCTGTTCTACTGCAGGTCATAAATTAGGCTCATTCTAGCGCAGAAACGACAATTCAGGCTTAGGTAAACCACTTTTAAAGTGGTCTACCTGTTCCAGCAGTAATGCGCCTGGATTTGCCGTACTGAAGCCATAAAGCTATAGCTTTGTAGGGTTCTAGTGCGACACTCCTCCCGCACGCCCCCTGAAATCAGGCGACACCTGATATTGGGCATGCAGAACGTTTAAAATTATTGTGAACGGGGCTGCGCTAGATGTCGGGCTGAAAAGATGCCAGACTTCTGGCACAGCCCCGTTCATACATGTCACCCATACTGTTTTAGTGAGTAGTTTGTAAATTTTCTATTGCCTGCAGAAAAGTAAGTAGTAATATATTTTCCTTATACTACAGAGCTCAACATCGAGATTTCTTCCTACGAACTTATTTTACAAGAAATACAATCTGAGAAAAAAGGTTGTCCAAACTGAACGATGTAACCTTGTTGTTTACCTGCTGTTTCAGCATTATCATGCTTCTTGCTACTCCCCTTCGAATTGATGTCACAGCTGACATGAAAAAAGGTGAACAACAAGTGGTGCTTCTGGTGAAGATGTAAAGGAAGCTCAATTTTTATCTGAAAAAAATGTATATATTTGCTTTAAACATAATTTTACTATTACAAACAATAATCCTGCTTTACAGAGTGGACAAGGAAATTATAGCTATAATACATGAATACTAACCTCGTCGTAGAACTCTGGGCTCTGGTTATGATGCAGGACCACAGCGTATGCATGTGTGGCGAATACAGGTCCCTCAGGCTTTCCATAAATGCACTGCAGCCAACAAGAAGTCATAATGTCACTAACATGGTTTATTGTCTAACCTATATCTGGCACAACAAACATTATGTAACTGCTGTGAAGCGTGAAATAACATAGGCCATGTGTTCCATCTTTACATCAAAGTGACTGCATTATACAACCCCAAACTTGCAATCTGAAAAAAGAAAATTCTTCTAGCAGTTTTGACAAACAAGATTACACAAGAAAGTGTTAAAAATGAAAAAAAAAATCAGTTACTTGATTACATTTTTACAGCTTTTTTTAAAGCAAGTATGTTGTGTCTTCCTTGAGAATTCAGTTTACTTCATTTTACCTTCCATCCATATTATTTTACACAGGAATGTAAAACTGGCCTGGGGTCCTCACCTCTGTTGAGTAATACAGTATATAACTCCAGTTATCGCAATCAATGAAAATCTTCAGCCTGTTCCATTTTATAAATCATGCATTTGCTTATTTTCATAATCAGCAACACAGTTACTAAACTTTAGATATTTATATAACCTGTGATAGAGGTTTTCTTTTTACGAGTACATTTCATGCAAATCTTTCCATCTGTGTCCTAATCAGGTAACGCTTTAAACTCTTGTTCTGATGGCATAATGACAGCAGAGTCCAAAACATGTCCTCTCTCACAGTTGCATAGAAAAACCTGTGGGGACCATGCCCTTTGTCAAACACATTTGAGACTCGCCACGCGTTCTCTAAAATACGGGAGGTGCACCCACCAATTATGCAAATAAAACACTGGTCCATCCGATTCATATTCTAAGCAAAATACATTAAAAACATTGAAAACACAATAAACTATATACATTAAGGTGAAAAAAATCTATCACAGGTTATGTAAATATATAAAGTTTTGTAACAATTGCTGATTATGAAAATAAGAAATTGCTTGATTTATAATATGCAACAGACTGAAGACTTTCATTGATTGTGATAACTTGAGTTATACTCTATGTTCGTATGGGGGAGTGGCTGCCCCCTCTTTGGTTTTTTGCACTCCGTCCACCGTCACAGGTTTTTAAATCAATGCAGAATGCCTTGTAGCAGGAGCCTTCACTCCTTGAAGTGTGGAGGTCTGAACAGGCCCTAAAAGAGGTAACGTTAGTGTAGATTCCCACCTGTATCCTTGCTGATTGGGAGGTGGGCTTAAGTAGTCTTGATCAAAAATGTGAACTAAGAACCTCAAAAATTTTTCATATATCCCGAGTAGCAGAAATGCTTTTACAAAAATTCCTATGTGCCTTTTGATAGTTCTTTTAGGGCGACATGTCCGAAAAGAGGCGTATCTATGCCAGTTCTAGGCACATTAAATCAGTGTAAAGTGCGCCTGAAAGTCCGATACTTTCTAAAAATTGGCGTCAGGTATACCTTACATAGATTACTTAATGTGCCTAAAATGGCACATCGTATCAAAAAAGGGCGCATTGCATCAAAAAAAGGGCGCATTGCATCAAAAAAAGGGCGCATTGCATCAACAAAAGGGTGCATTGCATCAACAAAAAGGCCACCGTATCAACAAAGGGGCCACCGTATCAACAAAGGGGCCACCGTATCAACAAAGGGGCCACCGTATCAACAAAGGGGCCACCGTATCAACAAAGGGGCCACCGTATCAACAAAGGGGCCACCGTATCAACAAAGGGGACATAGTATCAAAAAAGGGGACATAGTATCAAAAAAGGGCGCATTGCATCAAAAAAGGGCGCATTGCATCAAAAAAGGGCGCATTGCATCAAAAAAGGTGCATTGCTTAACACTCGGCACATAGCATATCATTGGTAGTATATGGTATGCGTCTATCGAGGCTCATTGCCCGACAGGGGCGCGTAACATAAGTAAGGCACCTCAATAGGCACATTTCACAACGGCGGCGCACAGTGCACCATATTTAGGCGCATTACAAAGTGTCGTTCCCGGCGTATAATGCGCCTAGTTTTGGTGTACGACAGTCCATTTACAACAAGAATATGGCGTAAAAAGTGAGTTTGCCGCAGAATAGAACAAAAAAACTGGCATTGGGCTTTTTGGGAATTCCCCCTTTAGGGGTGCTGCTAAATTTTGGATTGTTTTTTGTATATTCGTTTAGTTTTTTCCTAACTTTTTTTTTTTTTTTATAATTATTTTTTTTTTTTTAAATTCAAAAAAATAATTTTTTTAAATTTAAAGGGCAATCAGCAGTACAAGAGAAAACAGAAAAAAAGGCAAGCCCTTTCTGTAATTAAACATCAAAGCAAAAACAAAAAAATTTTTCTATATAATTTTTTTTTTAAAGCATGTAAAACTTTTTTTTTTTTTTAACCCCCTTAACGCCCTTTAAGACGTATCCATACGTCCAGGCTTTTGGGGGGCCCCACCCCACCGGACGTATGGAAAACCCTGAGGACGCGCGAATTCAAAAGAAAGATTTCGCGCGATGGGCGCGGGGTGTCACTGTATATTACAGCGACATCCCCAGCGTGGGCCCCCGACCCCGAACCCGCCCCGGGGAGGGGGGGGGCGGGGGGGTTTAAAACCCCAAAAATTTAAACCGCGACGATCGGTCGCAATAACTAAGGGAAAATGCAGGGGGATTCCCCTCCTGCGTCCTGTCGGCCGGCAGAAAGCGCAGGGAGGGGCCCATCCGGACTCCTGCCCTCTGAAAAACCCGCAGGGGAAGGCAGAAAATCCCTTTCCCGGGGTTTTTTGTAAACGTCACATGCCCGCCGTCCCCCTTTGGGCATGTCCCGGCATCGTGAAATGACAGTTTGTCATAGGAACCGTCATAGCAAAAAGTTTATGCATTTATTTTTATTGAATGAAGATCAAAGATTCTCATTCAAATCCCCAAGGGGGAAAAGTAAAATAAAAATGTGAAAAAGGGGAAAAAAGAAAAAAAAAAGGGGAACAAGTAAAACACAAACACGAAAAATAAAATAAAAATATTACACCCCCCTTTTTCCCCCCCCTTTCCCAAACGCCAATCCCCCCCAAAAAAGATCAAAAATAAATAAAGTCCCTCAAATTTGGTATCCCCTGCATTGTAACACCTGCCCTATAAACCCTGTCATTTTAATTAACCGAAGGGGGAACGCCGAAAAAAAAAATCAAAAAAAAAAAAACACAGAATTAAAATTTTTTTTCATCCCCACACATAAAATGGAAAAAAAGTGATCAAAAACCCCTTTAAAACGCCAAATTTGTCCCAATTAAAAATCAGTTCACCCCGAAAAAAAAAAAAAACCCAAATAAAAGCTCTGTAAAACCGGAAAAAAAAAAAAAAAAGTATACCCCTCAGAAGATAGCGATGAAAAAAATATTTTTTTTTACACACTAAAAACACTTTTCTTTTTTTTTTAAATTCTTCAACAAAAAAAAAAAACTATAAAAAAGGGGGTTTTCCCGCCAAAAACGTAGCGACCCAAAGAGTAAAGCAAACTTCCCCGGGATACTGCACGGTGACCCCTTTTAAAAAAAAATAAAAAACACTACTGGGTTTTCAGTATTTTTTTTAAAACCCTGGCCCCCAAAAAAAATGGATTTAAAATTAAAAAAACCCCCTACCCCAAAAAAAAGTCCCTACACACTCCAAGCACAAAAAAAAATTTAAAATTTATGGCTCTCAGACTAGGGCGATCCCAAAAACGTATTTTCCGGGTTTTGAAAAAAAGGGTGTTTTTTTTTGAAAATAAAAGCAAAAAACCAAAAAAAAAAAAAACCCAAATTGGGGTATCGGTGTAACGTTTTTGACCTGCTGATAAAGCTCCCAAATTTTCAAAAATCCCTGTACAGTAACCGCTATAAAAAATAAAAAAAAAAAACACTAAAAAAAATTCCCCTGTTTTTGGGTTAAAAACCTCTCAAAAAAACCTTAAAAAAAGTGAACTTTAGCAATCATATGCACCCCATAATGGTACCAATTTAAAAAACTTCAACTCATCCCCCAAAAAACAAGCCCATACACCCCCCACACAGCAAAAAAAAAAAAGGTTTTGGCTGTCAGAATGGGGCAACTAAAAACCAAATTTTTTTTAGACGAAATTTTTACGTGAAAAGTAAAAAAAAAAAAAAAAAACAAATAAAAACTATATCATTGTTAAATTGACCGGGCCCCCAAGTAAAAATTATCCCCTTTATTTTAAAACTTTCACGGCGAATGCCGAAAATTGAAACTCAAAAAACAAATTAAAAAGAACTGCGTTTTTTTCCCCCCATTTTCATTGCCCCCAAACTAAAAAAAAAAAAATATGGAACACCTGTGCCCTCCAAAATTCACAGTACAAAACCCCCAGAAGGGGAAACCCCAAGGGTGTTGAAAACCAAAAAGGGGGCGACTTTGGAAGGTTTTTGCCTGGTTTTGCTACTTTTTGGGGGGTTTGCAAAAAGCACTGGCCCCAACCCAAAAACTCGTTCCAAAAGCCAAATAGCGCTCCCTCCCTTAACGCCTCCTGCGCCCAAAAAGAGTTTTTTCACCCACATTAGGGGATTTGCCGAACTTGGAAGAAAATTTCTTAAAAAAGTTTTTTGGGTTTTTTTTTTTTTTCCAGGAATTTCCTTTTATATATGAAACAAATTTTTTAAAAAAATTGCAATTATTGAAAAAAAAAATATTTTTTAAAAATTTTTACAGCCCCTTTTGCTAAAAAAAAATTTTTGAATCACCTGTGGGGTCCCCTATACAAAAAGCCCCCGGAAAAATTTATTTAAGGGGGGTATTTCCAATATTTCAGTCTATTTTGGGGGGTTTTTTAAGTTTTTGCAAACCCAAGGGTGGGCCCCAAACCTGAAAACGCCTCAATAAAATCGTATTGAAAAAGAGACCCCAGAGTATATAGGTGCTCCTCCTATTTTGGCTTTTGGTAGCCAAATAATGCACTAAAACCACCCCCCTAAGGGAATTTTCTCCCAAAAACGGCAGACCTGGGGGAAAAGATTTTTAAGTTGCATTTACCTAGCACATTTACCGTATTCCCCGGAAAAAATGGGTAAAAAATTGAAAAACTGCAAAAAAAGTGAAATTTTTTAAATTTTTACCTCCACTTTGCTTTTAAAAATTTTGTAAAAAATTGAAAGGGGTTTTCCCAAAATTCCTAATAGGTTGTAAATAAAGTTAAGGGTCCTTAAATTTTTTTCAGATGGTGTCCCCTTTATAGGGGTTCTAACATGCAGGCCCCTCAAAGCCCGTCAAACCGGGGTGGGGCCCTAAAAAAAGTTTATTGCAAATTTTTTTTTGAAATGTAGGAAAATTTCACAAAAATTTTTAAGGCCCCCCCTAATGTCGTAAAAAAAAAAAAAAAAACATTTAAAAAAAAATGCCAAAACCCAAGTGGACAAAAGGGGAATGCTAGTTTTAAACTAATTTTTTGGGGAATAATTTAAATGTCTTGCACGCAAAAATTTGAAATTTTCCCAAAAATCGAAAATTTTTTTTCAAATTTTCATAAATTTTGATATTTTAAACAAAAAAAACAAGGATTGAAATGGAAAAAAAATTTTTCTTACTAATTTTAAAGCACAATGTGCCCACGAAAAAACAATCTCTTAATAACATGGTTTGGAAAAAATTTGCCCAAAAGGGTTATTCTCACTTTAAATTGACAAGTCAGTTTTCAAAAATAGGGCTGTGTCGGGAAAGGGTAAAAACGGTGGGCCCAAAAAGGGGGTTTTTTAAAAGGCTTTGGTAAAAATTTTTTGTGAAAAAAAAATACTTTTCCCTTTAGCCCCGGTGTTTCAGCACCCCTTTATACAAAAAACCCAAAATTCTATCACAATTTTACCCTTGTGGCCCCCATCCTGCACTTGTACTCCTTGTCATTTGCCTTCTTCTTGCAAACATACTAAATGTATAACAGCAAGTAGCAGAGGTCAGAAGAAAAGAGACAGAGTTTGAGAGCAGGATTAGATTACACAGTTTTTTAAAAAGAAAAGTAAAGGGAAATCAGGCAAAAACCTTTTAGAGGCAACTGAAGAATTTGATGGGAGCTTTCGAGAGTACTAGCTCTTTTCTTCAGACATGGGGGTTTAAAACAAACTGAAAATTTACGACTTTTTAAATACACAAAAGACAGGGATCTTCAAAGGATCTTAAAAATTCTTAAAAAAATAACAAAATGAAATATAAGCCGACAAGTCATTTACAAACGGTCAAAAAATTAAAACTACGGGAAAAATTGGGTGGGGCATAAACGAGGGGGGTCAGAAATTTTCTTCATTTATCTCCGAAAGCCATCGGTTTTAATTTTTTGTGGCTCTTTTATTTTAATTCCTTAAATGTGTAGCAAAATCCAAAAGGGTTATCCACCACCAAATTAGCCCTCTGCTTGTTAAGGGCTCCCCCAACCCTTTCAATTCAGAAACTCCAACAAACAAAGCAGTTTTCAAATGTTGAAAAAGGGTTACCAAAAATTTATTGACATTCCCCCTTTTAAATAAAAACCCAAATTTTTCCCCTTGAAAAACATCCCGTTATTTGCTTTTTAAAGGTTGTGTTGGCAATCCATAGTAGGGGGCCCGGGGGGAACAAAAAAAAAGCTTTTTTACCAACTGCGGCTGCGCCCGCATAGCCCGGGGTTACTCCATCTTGGAATGCAACGTTCTGACAGGGGGGCGTGGCGCGACGTTTGGGGGGGACCCCCCCTTCTTCAAAGCACCTCCCCGGCCTTGAAAGAACAGGTGCAAGCCCTTTAAATTTCCCCCAAATTACAACCATTAAAAAAAAGGGGGGGGGGGGGGGGGGGGGGAAAAAAAAAAATTTTTGGGGTAAAAAAAAATTTTTTTTTTTAAAAAGAGGGGGGGGGTTTGGGGGGGGGGGGGGGGGGGGGGGGGGGGGGGGGGGGGGGGGGGGGGGGGGGGGGGGGGGGGGGGGGGGGGGGGGGGGGGGGGGGGGCGCGGGGGGGGGGGGGGGGGGGGGGGGGAAATTTTTAAAGGGGGGGACCAAAAATTTTTTTCCTGGGGTTTTCCCAATGGGGTGTTTTTGATCAGGGGGTGCGAAGGGTCCGACCACGGGCCCTTTTAAATGGGGGGAAACAGGGCAGAGGACCACCCAATGAAATGAATTAACACAATTCACCTTAAAAAACTACAAAACAGTTTCTCCCCAGTGGGCCTTTTCTCTGGGGGAGGGACCATTGTTTTAAAAGATTTGAAGATTTTGTTTTAAGGGGACTTTTTAAAACGCAGGGGGAGAGAAAGGAAAATAAAAATTTTAAAATTTAAATGAAAAAATTTTCCCAAACTTGCAAAAGGGGTTTAAAATTAAAAATTTCCAGCTTTATTTCAAACCGGGTGTGGAAACTGTGAGACCCAAAAAATTTAAACCCCTGATGGCTACGAAAATAAGACGAAAAAATTAACTGACCCTGGTCACGCCTCACAATTTTCCAGTTGTTGATTCTTGACCGTTGTAAATGACTTGTGGGCTTATATTGCATTTTGTTATTTTTAAGAATTCCCAAAGATCCTTTAAAAGATCCATTTTTTTTTGTTTAAAAAAAGTCTGTTTTTTTTTAGTTTTTTTTTAAAACCACCATGTTTGAAAAAGGGGGAGCTAGTACCCCGGGAAACTCCCTTTCAAATTTTACTCAGTTAGCCCCCTAAAAGGTATCCCCTGATTTCTTCCCCTTTTTCTACTTTCTAGGGGCTAAAAAAAGGGTTTAAAAACTTTATAAAACTAACATTGTTTTATAGCCCTGAAAACCAAGGAGACTACTTACAAAATTGCCTTATTCACCAATACAAATGGTTTTGGAAAATAGAAATGTCATTGTGAAAGTAAACATACCTTTGCAAACATCCATAAACAGGACGGGCATTTACAATGCAAAATTTCATGCACATTTTTTGTTTTTTTTTTAAAGGGGTCAGGGTTTGTTTTCTTGTTTTTGGGACCCTGGGGGGTTTTCAACCCCTTTTTAACCGAATTGTGAAAAAATTGGGGTTTTTGGGATTCCCCCCCCTTTAAATTTTTTTCATTTCAAAACCCTAATTTTAAAAGGGTTTTTTGCCCGAAGTAAAATTGTCGCGGAGAAGCTTAAAAATGAAATAAAAAACATTTTCACCATTCATTTTTTTTTAAAAATTTGAAAAAACCTTTTTTTTGTTTTAGTGCTCCTTTAAAAAATCCATTTTTTTCGGGCTAAATCTCCAGGGGGGGGGGACCCAGGGTTTAAAGGTTTCCTAGTCCTGGTCAGAATGCTCAACATCATTTTTCCCCTCCAGGCAGCTACTGATGTCAATCCTCAGGTGCTGTCCTCTAGCCCCACCCTCTGTACTCCTTAGTAATTTGTCAAACATGCAAAAAATAAAAAAAAAACCTCAAATGAGGTCTGTGCATTGTTTAAAGAGAAAAAAAAAATCCACTTTTTGGGTTTTGTTTGCAGTGATTTAAAACCCCAAGGCCCCTTGTGCCTGTAAGCAAAAGTTTTCCCTTTCTCACTACTCACCATGTTTTACATAAAACAGCCCTTTTTTCCCTTGATTTAAAGAGAGGAAAGGCCCTTTGTGATGTCTTTCCTCCCTCGGCCCACGAATTAATTTTCAAACAAACACCATCCCCTCTTCTAAACACACAGACTGAAGGGGCGGGATGAAAGGAGGTTATGAATTGAGATCATGGAAAAACCCCCCTTAAAAACCGGGCCCTAAATCCTGACGGGTATCTTTTAACCCAAACCCCGGGAAATTTGGGGGTTTTAACTTTTTTTAGGGTTTAAATTGAGTTAATTTACCCAATTTCCCAAGGGCTTTTGGTTAAAAAGGGGTTGTCACCCCCAAAAGGGACCCTTTCTCACTTCATGCCCGTTCCCATTTCACATAGGTATCCTTAGTGTAGCACTGAACCCGCTTTTTTGGGGGGGGTTCGACAAACAATACGTGGCCAGGAAAGGGGAAAGGAATTTTTTTTCAAACCTTGTTTAAAAAACAAACCCTAACCCAAAAGAAGGGGTTTTGGGTTATTTGGGTTTTATTTTTTTTTGAAAATATCACAAAAAAAAATTTTTTAAATGACCTGGGAAAACTAAGCAAACCTTTTAAAAATTCAGTTCAAAATTTTTCTTTGATCCCAAAAATTTAAGCAAAATATTAGTCTTTGGCAAATGTAATTTTGGGGTTATTTCAATTTTTTTGTTTTCATGTTTTGGAAAAAAAAAGGAACAAACCCCTTTTTGAGGTGGGGGATCGGGTTTATCTGAAAACTCGGGAAATTCAATCCCGACTGCAAAATTTTTAAGGGCCCGAGGGAAAAGTAACAAACCCCAAAAACATTATAAGAAAACTATCCCAAACAACCCTAAGGACAAAAATGAAAATCATCTATTTACCTTGGCAAAAGATTTTTTGGGGTATGTACTTAAATTAAGGGTTTGAATAGAGATGGTTTCTGTAGCTAGTGAAAGGATAGCAATACTTGGTCACTTCTGGAACAAATTCTTCAACTTCCACAGCAATTTTATGGGGTTTTCTTTGTCATACGGTTTAATGGGTACATACGAAGAAGTCACACAATCTGATTTATTTTAAAAATTAAAAGAAAAATTTTTTACATTATTACACTAGCATTTTTAATAACATATTAAAATAACGAAGCTGGAAGTTTGGGGTTTTTGTGGGTTTGGGGAAAAATGAAACTAAAAAACGAAGAAAATGTTTAAGAGGTATTCCTTTGCTCATTGATAAACTTTAAAAAATTTTAGGGAACGGTAATAAAAGAATTTTTACCAAAATTAAAAAGCGTCCCCGATCGTGCTTTCTTTCAAAGTTAGAGCAGTTCGTTTTTTCCCCGGCTTGTTTTTAAAAATTTTTCTGATTCTGAGAACCTCTCCTTTCTTTAGACCAGCCAGGGTTGTGACACCCTTTCCCGCTGTGGGCTTACCACAGGACAAAAAAAAAAAACTTTCTTAATGACAAACTTTAACCCTTTAGAGCTCTGAGCCTTGTTCCCTAAAAGCTAAAATCCCGCCATCACCAATGTCCTTCAACGGGTCAACTAAAGGGAAAAGCAAAAATTTATATGCCAAAACACTGGTTGGGAGAACCCCCCACAGCCTAAAATAAAAGTGGGAGCCTGAAAAACTTGGGTTTTGAAAGTAGGGGTCTGTGAAGCGCATGGTTAAAAAAACACCAATTTTAAAAACGCAAAGGGGGTGAATTTTTTTAAATTTCACTAAATCCCTTTGCTGTCAGGGCCTATGATAGTGTGCATCCTGACTCCTGATCCTAGTATAGTATGTGAGGACTACAGTAAAAACTGTCACTTAAAATTGCGTTGGAGTGGGTTGGGTTTTGGGAAAATATTCCCCGGGAGAACCAATTTTACATTTCTAAAATTTATTCATGTTTTGGAAAGGTGTTGGGGTATAATTTTCAGTAGTGGCTGTCAACATGAGTTACCATATAGAAGACAAAAAGGGAAAAATTTAAAAATGGTGAAAAAGCACTGACACAACTATACACAAACCCCATATTGTTTAAAATAAAACAAAAAAAAACCTAATTCTGTTATTTTATGAGGAAAAAGGGGGCTGGAAAAAAAAGTTTGATGTTGATCACCTAGTAAAAAGTGACCACTTTATGGGAAGTTCAGCTGATTTGCAAAACAAACACAATTTTTAAACTGCCGTTTTTTTTTTTCCCCCGACAGGTTAAAATTGTAAAAAGGTTTTTTTTCTTTTTTGTCAGTCTACCTGTGCTAGCATGTCAGGGCTTGGAAATTTTTTTGGAAGAATTTTAAAGGGGGTGGTTTATACAATTAAAAAAAAAAAAGTCTCTTCCCCATTTCAAAAAACATTTTTTCTGTGTGGTCCCTTTTACCCAATAAAGGATGTTTCATTTCCACTGGTAATGCCCAAATGCACTTTTCTGCAACAGATTTTTTTGCAAAAAATCCCCCAACAGTGATATGTTTGGGGATTTTAGGAAATTTGGGTTTTTTGGGTTAATAGTTTTCATAGTTTTTTCGGGGCCAAAAAAAACATCGTTTCCCGTTCAGCCAAATTTCTAAAGTGTTGCTAAAATGGGAAAATGTTGAACCAGAGGAAGGCAAAAACCCTCATGAGGTAAAGCCATTTTTCTCATTTAGGAAAAAAAATTCCTTTCCTGACTCCAATCTGGCAACCCAAAAAAAATTTTTCCCCGGGTCAACGACCCCCCCTCCAGAATCCTAGACACTATAACTTGTTATATTAATCTAGAAAAGTATCCAAACCCCTTCCAAATCCTGGTTTACTATAAAATTTTTATATTATATGCTCCAGAACTGCATCCCAAACCCTTTTTTAACTCTGTTATTGAAATCCCCCCACGGGAAAACCCGTGCAGTGGGGGCTTTCAGCCCCGGGTTTTTTCCCTTTGTGCACAAAATTTGCTCATTTTCGGCCCGGTTTTTCAGGCGGGCTGAAAAACCCCCTCCGAAAAAACCCCTGCCGTGGGGGGGTGAACCCCTTTAAAAGTAAAAAAATTTCCCCTTTTTATGTTTTTTTTAAATCTTTCTTTCCTCCCAAAACGTAGAGGATTGGGCCCCCTTTTTCAAATACAGTCCTGGGTTTTTAAAAAAATTAAATCTTTGGGAGAGGGTCCAATTGGCCCCTTTTATGTTTTTTTAAAAATATTTATTATCCCCCCCCCCCCGAACCTCTTTTCTCTTTAAAATAAATTTAAACCCCAACCTTGCTAAAACTTTCTTGGTATTGGGATCCACCCCGTCCCTTTTTTTATTTTTGTTGCCGCCTTTTACCTGTTCAAGCTCCTTTCAATGACTTTCCTTTTGCACTGGTGCCCAAAACTGTACACAAAAATTTTATGTGTGGTCTAACCCGTGACTTGTTTTAGTGGGAGAATAATGGTTTTTATAAAGTGCATCTTTGCCCCTTTTTTTTTACAACCCCTTAACCAAATTTGCCTTGGCTTTGCTGCCTGACACTGGCTGCTACAGTTAAGTTTACTGTCCACCAGGATTCCCAAGTTTTTCTCCACGTCACTTTTACCCATTTAACATGTAATCATGTAATGGATTTTTCCTCCCCATGTGCATAACCTTGCACTTATCAGTGTTAAACCTCATCTGCCACTTCTGTGCCCAGGCCTCCAACCTATCCAGATCCTTTTAATAACACATTATCCTCTATTGTGTGGATTCCTTTACAGAGCTTAGTAATCATCTGCAAAGATCTATATTCTACTGTGCAACATGTGTAAGATCAGTTATGATATGACCGTTAATACGAGCCCTTGTCCCATTATCAGTGAGCCATTTGGGTTGACGTTAATTACCACCCTTTGTTTTCTATCAGTGAGCCAGTTGCTTACCCACTTGCACACATTTTCCCAAAGTCCAAGCATTCTCATTTTACTTACCAACCTTTTAAGTGGAACAGTATCAAATGCTTTAGAAAAATCCAAATATGACATCCAGTGCCTGTCCTAGATCCAGTCTGGAACTAACTTCCTCATAGAAGCTGATGAGATTAGTTTGACAGGACCGATCCTTCATAAACCCATGCTGAGATAGTCCAGGATATCATCTCTTAGAAAACCTTCAAACATTTTACCCACAACAGAAGTTAAGCTTACCGGCCTATAGTTTCCAGGATCACTTTTTGACCACTTTTTGAATATTGGCACCACATTTGCTATGCGCCAATCCTTTGGGACATACCCTGTTATTATACAGTCCATAAATATTAAGAATAGGGGCCTATCTATGACATTACTTAACTCGCTTAGGACACGCGGGTGTATACCTTCAGGGCCTGGGGATTTGTCTATTTTAAGCTTCCTAAGGCGGAGCTGCACTTCTTCATGGGTTAGACAAGAAACATTTAAGTTGGAATTTACCTCCTTCCTTTGCTCATCAACAGGAAGCTCATCCTCCTTGGTAAATACAGTGGAGAAGAAATTGTTTAATAGGTTTGATTTTTTTCTCATCGCCCTCTATAGTCTCTCCCTCAGTACTTTTTAAAGGGCCAAGATTTTCTTTTTTAATCTTTTTACTATTTATATAGTTAAAAAATACTTTGTGGGTAGTTTTACTTTCTATGCAATACTTCTTTCTGTCCTCCAGTCGTTGTATAGGCCGTATATTTCATATTCTTACTACACATTAATTTTCTCCCCTACTAGCTTCTTAGCGCCTCTCACTGCCCATCTCTTTTTAGTAGACAGAAACAGCTTTCTTTTGGTTTTTTAATGCAGATCCTACTACGTATCTCTGTTGAACCACATTGGGGTTTTCCTGTTTCTAATTATTTTGTACCATAAGGTATGTACCCCAATCTCCGCCAACAGTGGCGACCTAAGATGTTTTAAAGATCTCCCATTAATTTTTTTTGTTCTGCTATTTTAAACACCTTGACACCAGTCAATACAGTGTAGTGCCTCTCAAGCAGGGTTAAATTACGTTCCTGCAAATCAGTGTTTTTGTGGCTTCCCATGACAAAAAAGCTCTGTGAAGGATAAATGGAAGTTTATTATATTATGGTCACTAATTTCCCTATGCCCGCTCAACCTGAACCTTTGTATACTCTGTCAGGTCTTTAGTCAATATAAGTCTAGCTACGAAAGGCCTTTCCTCTATCTTTTCCTGCACCATTTTGGGAAAGGTAATTATCTTTAGTTATAGACAAAAACCTGATTCCTTGTGAGAGCTACAAGTTTCAAATTCCAATTTATGTCTGGGTAGCTTAAAGTCGCCCAGAAAACAACCTCTTTCTGATTAAATGCTGTCATCCTATTTGCCTGAGAGCATATCTCTATGGGTTCGTTATAAAGTTTGAGGGGCCTATAGCAGAATTAATATTACTGTTACTACCCCCATTTATATTTACATAATGATTCGCACCTGTTCATCGTACCTTACCTATATCTTCCCCAGTGTTTGGCTTCAGGACAGGATTTTACCATAGAGACAGACACCTCCCCCGCTTCCGGTTGTTTACGATCCTCTAAAAAGAGCTGTTACCCTGCAATATTGCCCAGTCCATTCGTAGCTCTCGTCCAGCAATCCTCAGTAATAACCCCCTATGATGTCATATATATTTTTTCCAGCTATTAGTAATTCTAGGTATTGTTATTTTGTTGTCAGACTCCTGGCATTGTTAGCATTGCAATTTAGGAGATTTTCCAGTTTTTATTCCGTTCTTCCTATGTCACATTTTAACTACGTCTACACACCCCCTCCCGTCACTCCATCCCCTTATTTATTACTAATTTCAAGCGCTCTATCTTCACTATTTTGCATACTATATGTGTATTTCCTTCCCCCCTAGTTTAAAATATTCCTCTAGCTAACCTTAGCCACTATTGTTCCTCCCAATACAGCTGCACACCCCCCCCATTTAGGTGCAGCCCATCCCTAGCATAGAGTTCTGTAGCCAAGAAAGAAGTCACCATTCCCAGTTCATCCATACAATCCAAATCCCCTCTTTCCTACACCATTTTGAGCCACTTATTTTCACGCTCTCTAATCTCCCTCTGCCTCTCTGGTTGGCCCTTGGAACAGGTAATATTTCTGAAAATATTTACCCTGCAGTCCTTGCCTGAGCCTTTTTGCCTAAAGTCCCTGAAATCAATTTAAGGACACTTCCTCCTACCTCTAGACTTTGTCATTGGTGCCAATGTGACCATGACAGCTAGGATTCTCACCAGCCCCACCCCTCAATCTGTCAACCCGATCCGTGATATCTCGAACACCCTGCCCCAGGTAACCATCAACTGTCGACCCATAGCCCGTCTTTGTAGCAGATTGCCCTGTCTGTGCCCGCTATACTAATGGAGTCCCAACTACTTAAGCACCAGGTTCTTAGTCTGACCTCACCTCACTATTCACACATCTTACTGGACAGACAGGGTAGTTCTTGCTCAGCAATGCATTCTGAGCGCGGACATCCCATCCTCATCCGCCAATCTTGCAAATTTGTTGGGTGTACCGAAGTCAGACCTACCTCCGCTGACACCTTCAACTGTACCCTTCTTTCTAACTGTTTACCCAGCTACACCTCATGTTCCCTGCACTCAGCTACCATCCTCCCAGTATCTCCAAACCTGCGAGTATGGCTCTGTGAGAGTCCCTTGCTTCCAATTGCAATGGATCTCATGTTCCACTTGCTCATTTAGATCCAGGTTCGGGCTTCTAAATGATGCAGTGTCACACATCCCTGCACAGCAGTAAGACCCTCGAACTGTTGCATCAAGATGCATACATTCACAGTTTGTGCACCTGACACAGCATGTCAAACATGGTACTCATGGGGATGTTACCAAAAAAAAAGAAATACAGACACAAATACAAATGTACCAATAAACATACAACTAAAAGCACTTTTAATTTTTCAAGCTGCAATTTTATCAAATCCATCCTGTAAGAAGTTAAAAATAGTGATTATTATTAGGCCCTTAGCAACATCCACAGGTTCTGTAGAGAAACTGAAGAATGCTGAAGGTAAAAGTCTAAAATTACCTTCTTCCTGATGGGGTAGAACTGACCTGATATCGCAACCCATACCATTCGTCTTTGGGTATGTTTTATGTACCAAAAAACGCAGCCAAAGAAGTCTTTAACAATGTTCCAGGCAGATCTCATTGATTTCATGTAAAAACGATAGTTTTCGACACAATACGTTTTTACTACGTTTGTATGTACGTGTAAAATGGAGTGTTCAAAGACCGTTGCATGAGTCCATCCTCTTTGCTCGCAGTTTTCAAATCACATAGTAAATAATGGGTACGTTTTCCGAGGCTCCAAAAACACTTCCACATTTCTGTACGTTTTGATGAGCTTCACGCATCTGAAAAACATATTGGTTCCAAATTTAATGTTCATAACAAATAACAGGGTTTTTATGTTCATTTGGAGAAAACGTATTAAAAATACTCACAAATGATGTATCCAAAAATGCATCAAATACGTATCCAAAATCATATTACTGATGCATTTTTGGATACAGTTTTCAGTACGTTAATTGAAAAAACATATCAGACACTTCTCCAACATGCCATGTGAACATACCCTTAGGGCATGTCCCCACTGCACTGGTTTTCCGCCCGGCGTTTTCCGCCCCGTCACGGCGCGCAAAAACATTGTGTAAGCATAAACAATCTTACGTCCAGTTTCCACACTATATAGCTTTCAATGGAGGGGAAAGCTTGTTCTCCTCTCATCGCGAGAAAAAGCCGTCCCCCCCCGCGCCCTGGGGACGGCCTGCAAAACAATCAAATTACCGTCGTGGTAAAACCTGACCGTATTTGGTCCTGTCAGTGAACGCACGCTTACGGTTCACATATTTACCTGCACTGCCAGGCTGTCAGATGTATGTTTAACAGCTCTGGATGAAGTACTACCCCTGGGACAAAAAGATAAGCCTCCCTCTTGTATACCTTAGGAACTCTTTGGTTACAACTGTATCGCAGTAAACACCAACTCTCTGGCCAGAAAGAGGTTACTAGAATAATCTTTGCCTTACGTCCTCCATTCCGATTCTGTCTATAAACCCTGGGTAGTCAACACTGAAGAGGAAATATATAGGATATTGGCCAAGTCTAGAAGAAGGTGTCTCCGTTGAAGAATCTTTACGGTTCAGAGACAAAAAGTCTTTGAACTTTCTGGGCTTCCCCTAGAAAAGAGAAATACAATGTGATGAAACACTTCCTAAATTAAACCTCACTTCCTTTGATTTAAGATACGACAACTCAAAAAAAAAACTGCTTTCAAGTTCTTTGAACCATTCAAAATCTCTGCTGTCAGAAAAGAACAGAATTCTACTCAAGCTTAAGAACATCTGCTTAAAATAATTAGAAGGACAGATTAGCACCCCCTACCTTTGTGATACAAGCTACAGTCTGAAAGATAGACCTGAGAAAGAAGGTCACATTTTAAGCCTGAATACTCTGTTCTCAAGTCAGTGAAAAACCCAAGGGTATCTTCCGGGAGAAAACCTTGTTAAAGTCATTGGAATAAGCCCATCAATTCACATGGGCCCAAATAATGTTGAACAGAGGTCCAAAAACCAGGATTTAAAAAATTTGAGGGATCACCTGATACCGACCAACACGGATGTATTCCATGAACCCATATGATACCATGGAGATCCCCCCATGTTACGCCTCCATCTCCATCGAATGACATAGCAGACTGTTGTGACAATACCAATATACCAACCATAGGAATGTCTCCCAACTGTTCTGTTGACACAGCCCATACCTTACCTTTATGTGTGACTAACTACAGTCTCAGTTATTATCCAAACCTACAAGTGATATTCTTCTACAG
Source organism: Phyllomedusa bahiana (assembly GCA_025379985.1). Taxonomy (NCBI): domain Eukaryota; kingdom Metazoa; phylum Chordata; class Amphibia; order Anura; family Hylidae; genus Phyllomedusa; species Phyllomedusa bahiana. The sequence continues at coordinate 82,787 of JAODAL010008077.1, forward strand.
AACTGGTTTGTCTCAACTAAAACATGTGAGATACTCTCTGACATGAATATTCCCACACATGGTGGGGCGAGAAAGGACGACCCTCTCAAGCAAGACATTCAACTTGTTCTTTGTTTAGTGATACCTACCAGCTCTGGAGGCAGGTGTATCTAACCTGTTATTATGATACTAACATACCACTGTATTTCTAATACCTATAACAGTTGTATGTATCTGCCAAGCTATTGTATTCAAGTCTAAACTGTAGAATATGCTCTGTCAAGATTATTCAGCAGGGCCCGTAGTATGTAAGCCTCTACATACCAATTGCAGAGTGGATGTACTTACAACAATACATTGTGATATTAGCCTCCCGGTGAATGGATTTAAACAACAACATATGATGATTTCCAGATTGCCCAGAAATAGAAGGGAGATATAATAAATTGATACTGATCCAAACATTAGACCCATTAGGTGCCCTAAAATCTGCTTCCCACAGGGGCATGACCCTGTCCATTGGAAGAACTTCCCAGTGGTGGGGGAGAAGGGCTATATCACCTGGGCTATGTGCTATGTGAGTCAATTTCCCATGCCACATCACAAAGAGGGAAGAGGTCATAGAAATGTGTGTAATGGTGTAATAGAAAAATGTATCATATATATAGTTTATCCTAGTGGCTATGGATTGTTTATGTATACCCCCCTCACCACAGATTAATTATGTGTATTCCCTGTCTACAAGCTGGTTTATTCAAGCATTATTTACTCCGGTCATAAACCATTAATTGGGGGTAACAGGTTATTTCCAAACTGCAACTTTTGTCATGGGGCCTGGAGTTTCATCTACTTTAAAGAATGGCAGGCAAGAGTCTGTACTTCCAACCCTATTATCCCCCCAAACCACATTATAAGGGGTCAATCAAGGGACTCACAAAATCAGGTATTATTGTACTTTCCCCCTCATTACCTAATCAGCCAGTCAGGGACAACAAATTACCCTAATGAGCTGATGGGCAGCTCTGACACCTGAACTGATTGTTCAATAATACAACTCTCCGCATCAACAGGTTGTAAAGAAAATATTTTTACTCAGGGAAACTGTTTCATATTTTTGGTTGAGCACCATCTAGCTGACTGTTCCCAATTCTTTCTTTACTCAACAAGACATAACAACAATTGTAAGTGCTATGTTTTTTCTGCGATTTATCCCTTTTATTTTATAATGATCATTGTATGTATGTATGTTAACTTAGTGAATCTTTCTTTTTGTATTTTATATAACACTGTAATATTTTTGATAAAGCTTAAAAACTTAAATAAGTTTGTCCTTGCATCTACTAAGAATCTACATAGCCTATGATCAAAGTGTTTAAATCTGTGAACAAACTGAAGAACTGTTAGATTAGGGTGTTTATACCCTGTTTATACTCCTTTGGCAAGCAGGGGCATAACTAGAGAAGACAGGGCCCCAAAGCAAACTTTTGGATGGGGCCCCCTACCACTCCCCCCCCCCCTTCCCTTGCCCTCCTCCTAGACCACAAACTTAACCAGACATGCTTTGGGATAAGTACAAGGGTAAATATCTCACCATCATCCATATACTGCTACCAAACAAATACCACTATACCAAGACCATTATCAATAATGCTACTACATAAGGACCTGATTATACCGCCAAAGAACTTTGACCACAAAGTGACTGAATAATACCCCTACACTATTAATGATCAGTACACAAAGACCAATAGTACCGCCAAAATAGTGACCTTATAGTGGTATATACTAGTGTACACAGGCTCTACAGACTGTATATAACCACCATACAGTGACCATATAGTGATAGATACCAGGTACACAGGCTCTGCAGACTGTATATTACCTCCATACAGTGACCATATAGTGGTAGATACCAGGTACACAGGCTCTGCAGACTGTATATAACCACCATACAGTGACCATATAGTGATAGATACCATAGTTCTGCCCCCCTCCCCCGTTAGGGCCCCCGTGGCTAATTACTTACCTTTGCCTTTGCTCCCCCATCGTCTCCGTCCCCTCCGGCCCCAAGCCTGCTGCTTTAGGTTTGGGGGCTGAGGACAGGAACTGGGCAGGTGCGCGATTATGTCACTTCCCCCCGCGCCGCCTGCAGAGCAATGTACGACAGGGGCAGGGAGCGCACAGCTCTCCCTGCCCCACCGTTCATCTTAAGTGCATGCGCGTCGCACAGACGTGCATACAATTAAGATCGCCTCTGTAAAGCAAGGGGGCGGAGTCTGCCGGCGAGCTCCCCCCTGGCCTCACAAACCGGCCGGGGCCCCGCAGCTCTGCACCCGCTGCAGTGAGCGGCATCACCGGGGTAGCAGACGTGATAGCAGCTGCCCCGGGGCGTGGGCCCCCTAAGCCACTGGGCCCCGTGGCAGTTGCTTCGTTTGCTACCCCGGTAGTTATGCCCCTACCTGCAAGTGCGGATGAGTGGTGATTGCATGTGACGGAGTCCTTCCCTCTGATTTTGATTATTGAGGAAGGTGATGGCAGAATATATTTTAGGATGCATGGACTGTGTTGTAATGTAATTTATGCTCAATTTTCCACCTGAGTGCAAAAAAAATTGAGTGGAAATAAATTAATCCCTTTACAGTGGCTCCAATGTCACGTGCTGGTAAGTGTGTACATGACACAGGTCCCCAAAAAATCTGTGTGCAAAAAGGAGAGTAGGTTGGGCTTGTGCCATACTCTCCTTTGTGCTTTATGGGAGCTACCAGTACATCTGAGCTGATAGGATATGGCGTATTCTTTTGACATGCCATAAATGTCTAAGATGAGAATACCTCTTAAAGGGAACCTGTCACATAGATTGTGCCCCCCTTGCTGAGGGCAGAACAAGCTATTGTCAGACCTGCTGTTCCCAGCACTGTGTCCCTTATTCTGTAAGATGCAGCAGTTTTAGAGCATTTACTCCTCAAATCTTATTCATGAGTAGGTGTTAGCTCCACCCACCAAAGGCTAGCTCCGCCCACTGACAGTTATTCACATGTTTCTACCTATTCAAAGTAATAGGTTTGTAAGTTGAGGTGGGCGGGGCTAGCATCAGGTGGGCGGGGTTTGAAGGACTCTTCGAATGACTCTTCTGGCTGAAAATTGTAGATTTGAGCACTAAATACACGAAAACTACAGCATCTTACAGAATAAGGGACACAGCGCTGGAAACAGCAGGTCTGACACTACCTTGCTCTGTCTTCAGCCAGGGGAGCAAAAACTATGTGACAGGTTCTCTTTAAAGTACGTGACACACAGGTCCATTATGATTATAGCACAGAAGTGATGTCTGAGGAATTTCCCCATATGCAGGGAAGCCCTTAGGGCTTTAGGCAAATTTAATCTCTCTTCTGTTATAACCTATGGTTACACTTGAGTGCAACAATAACATAAAAACTGTTGTATGCCATGAGGACTGTAGCCTTATTTGCCTTATATATCTCAATATCACATATCTGAAACACTGTATAATTGCAGAATTTAATATTATGCAACCAAGCTTGAGTAATCTTGTCACTTAGTGTATGATTCACATTATTCAAAGCCAAATGAGACATATTTGTCTGTGCAATTAGAAAATATGCCATTTAGATTGTAAACCATAATTATAAAGCCCCGGGCCCTTTCATGAAGTGTGGAAAAGGACTTGCATTGCGCGTAACTTATAAAAGAGAACATAGTGGTGAACTACAAGAGGGAAGAGCCTACCAGGACAAGAAAACCTGTTGCAACTCAATAGCTGGACATTTTCATCACCATATACGAATGAATATTTCAATTTTAAAGGTGTGTTTCCACCAAAGACTTTGATGGCATAGCCCTGGGATATACCATAAAAGTCTGAAAGGTGCAAGTTCCACATAATCTTATGGCTGGGCATGGAAAGCTGACTTTGAGAACTACTCTCCATTCTGTCCAAAGGGAGTTCTGGAAAAGTACAACCAAACACACCGCTCACCTGTACTTGGAACTCTTATGGAACATGCACAACTGTCTCTCAATTCTGAGCCTTAACTTTCAGGGGCCTATTCCTGAGGTTACAAATGTGGGACATGCACCTACCTAAATTTGATGGCTATTATTAAAGTCAATGGTAGGAACACCCCTTACTGTTCTGGTATGTCATGGTGACACTTAGGGGCAGATCACACGGCACAGGACAAATACCGGTCGGTTTATCCCTTCACATAGACATGTTCATATTCCGTCCGAAAACCAGTCGGAAGAATGAACATGTTCTATGTTTTTCGGACCGCCTGCGTTCTGAAAAACGCAGGGCGGAAAATCGCCAGGCAGATTTTCCATTAAGGTCCATGTAAAGTTTTTTCAGCCGGTTTGCAGAACCAAGAACCGGCTGAAAAACCGTGCCGTGGGGACATGGCCTAAGGGAGTGGGCTCAGGAGCTGGCTGACAGTTACAGCTGACACCCGCCGTTGTTGGAGTAAGTTTCAATTCTGGCCATTTAACTGTTTAGAGGCTGAACAGGTAGACAAGGCTGCGGTGCCCCTTCTCGCAGGGTGCCATTCAGTTGCCATGGTAGTAGGAGGCCTAATAAAGGCCTCCAGGTCCGAAATGAATGTATTCCTATTACCCCCTGCCATAGACAAGGGGTAGTAGGAAATCAGTAAAATTACTATATACAACAGTACAGTAGTATTGCAATGTATAGGACAAGCGATCAAATAATCCTATGCTCAGGTCCCCTGTGGGGACTATATGTTAGTACAAAAGAAGTGAAACAAAATGTTTTAAAAAAAAAAAATATATATATATATAAAAAAAAACTTTTCCCATTTACCAAATAAAAAAAAAACAATAAAATAAATCAACATAATTGGTTATGCCATGTCTGTAAGGCTATGTCTACACAGCAATGTTAAAATGGCGTCCAAAAATCTGAAGGCATTTTAAATTTGCTGGACTGCGGTTTTTGGTGCAGATTTGCACTAAAAACTACAATCAGCTTTTGGATTTGGTATCGGCTCTCTGACATTGAATGAACGGGAATCCAATGGCAAACCTGAAGAAGATCCAACAGTTTTGAAAATTCACCGCCGGACAGCAAAGATTTTTCATTGCGGTCGTAACAGCACTGACGGATTCTAAATACTGAATTCGCTGAAAATTTGTGTAGACAGCCTAAAAGTCTAATCTAACACAATATCATCTTCTTTCTCTCACATGGTAAATGCTGTAGAAAACAAAACCTAAGCCAGATGTAAGGGACTGGTCAGGGACACACGAGAAGACACAGACAGAGTGAGGCCCTGACGCTGGTCCCAACCACTCTCCCTGCCTTTTGGGGGTACCCGACTCCTTAAGAGGTCGGCCCCAACCAGAAGACTGAACACTATACTGAATATGTGGAAACACAAGACATAGATAAACAAATACAAACCACAATAAGGGAACGTCAGGAAAGCAAGGTTGGCAGCAAGCGGGCAGCGCAGTACAAAATCGGGAGACAGAAGAGAAAAATGTAACACGAGCCAAGTCGGTAACTGTCGGGCAATGCAGTACAAAATCAGGAAGAGCAGAATAGTCAGAAGCCAAGCAGAGTCAGGTAACCAGAAAATCCAACAATAGACAGGCAAGCAAAAGGTAGAGGGAGGACCCAATTTAACAGGCACAGGGGACAGGTAAGGGAATCCTTAAATAGGGAACAGGTGAACACAGAGCAGAGGTGATTGGTGGAAAGAACACAAAACCGGATAGGGAAACAAGACTTTCAGTCAAAGAGGAACACAGTTTAACTAAAAGGGTGCTGGAGGATTCCAGGGCACGGGCGTTAGCCAGTAATCAATTAACACACAGGGAAGGAAGGACTCAGTTCACACTGGTAACTAAGAATACAAAGAATTATGTTAAAAACCATGGTTTTCGGCGCAACGGCCGTGGCCGGCGAACAGAACTCGAGGCTGGGGGTCTGTCGGGCATGATCATGACACCAGAACTGTGTCATGCAGCTGTACATAAAAAAGTGGAATAAAAAGTGATTAAAAAGTCGCATACATTTTAAATTGGTACCGAAAAAAAAGAAGCTAGACCTCACCCAGTATCACACAGCTCCAGTGGCATAAAAATAAAAAAGTTACTTCATCGTTTTAGACCATAGCATCCCCACTGTTGTTTTGGCACTGGTCTGCTGGAGGAGGCTGGTCATGATGAGCTGCGCTTTGCCATGGTTAGATGGGGCCTAGTGTGGTATATTATTTGGGCATAGCTTGAGGCGTCATTTGGTAGGATGTCATATTCCCTGGGCGTGACCAGAGGCATAGTTTGGAGGGTGTGTTTGGAGGGGTCACCTGGCGGGATGTCATGTGCTTTGGTGTGGTTAGAAGCACTAGTAGATTCTGAAACCACACTTTCAAAGTGGATATAGGGTGCTTAGTGGAATGGTTCCCGATGCCAATATATGATCAATATTGTAAATCCACAGCACTCAATTCGGTGATGCAAATGCAAATGAATACGTATTCATATGTCTTTACATAACATAGTTCTCCATAAATAATATGTGGTTATTGTAAACTATTCCAATGTGCAGATACAGAAATGTTTGGGCCAGTGATGGTCTTCCTCTAGTCACATCTATGGAGGAATAAGGTACAACAAATATATGTACACATTCCCCATTCCTTTTATAAGTTTGGTTGCTTATCTTTGCACTCTCTCTAGCTCCATTACAAGCCACACCTTGTCTCCAGGAGCAAAAGTCTGAGCAGGTCTTCTCTTCTTGTCCGTCTGGGTTTTCATGCGGACTGCTGCCTGCTGTAGGGACTGACGAGTCTGCTCCCAAAAGCTTTCTATTCTCGAACCATTGCAAAATTTACTTTTCGGGGCTTCGGAGGGAAAAGGCCAAAGGGAGAGGTGGGCGGGGGTGTGGGCCTTTGAAACCCCTGAAGGGTAAAGAAACCCGAAAATTCTGAGTCCCAATGAAATTTTAAGAAAACTTTTCCCCCCAGGTTTTTTTCCCAAAAACCCCAATCATCCTGGCGAAAAGAGAAAAATTTCCGAGGGAAGGGCCCCCAAAAACCCGATTGGGAAATTTTTACTTGACCGTTGGACTGTTATTTTACGCCGAGGAGGGAAAACTAGCTTCACCTGCAACCCGGGGGCCAAAAGGGCGCCAAAATCCCAGATACAAACGGGGCCCCTTTTTCCGAATATGTGCTGTGGCAACCGGTAGGCAAAAATATTTCATATTCGATCCGTCACGCCCCAGATCAAAGGTGGGGACCGAGGAGGGGGGAGGGTCAATTTTATAAAGTCCCTCGCCAAAAATGGGGGCCCAAAGGTTTTTACAGGGTGCCAAAAGGGTTTCAGAAGAGGCCGGGGCCTTATTTTCCCGGGGGCCCCAAAAAGTACAGGCCTTTTACAAATTTCCCCTTTTGTATCTTTGGGCCCGACCAGGCCCCCCCCGGAGAACCCCAGGATTAACGATATGACCCCCTGGGCCCCCGGATGCCCACCACCAGAGAACTATGTTTCCCCCTTTAGATTTCCTACGGGAAGGGGGACGGTTCGCACTTTTGTCTTGCCTGGGGGAACCTGTTGGAGACGGGGAGGAGCCGCCAAAAGAAAAAAGGGGTTCAGGAGAGATGGGTATGTTGGGCAGTGATTCCTCTCCAAGGGAAAATTTAAAACCGGAGAGGGGGGCCCCCCTTAATTTTTTTCTCAGCGGGACGGAAGTGAATACGAGAGTTTGAAACGGGGGAAGGAAAAGTGACCAACGGCTTGGCGGGGAAAAGGGGTTAAGCCGCTGAGCCCATTGGGAAAAAAAAAGAAGGGTTTTGTGGTTTCCCTGTACAGTAAAAGGGGTGAAGGGGGCCCCCCCTTCCAGGGGGGGTGCCCCTTCCTCCAGGGCCAAAATTTTATGGCAAGCAAATCCGGTCCCCGATGGGATAGTTCTTTTTCCGCGGCGGGGGGGCGAAAGGTTTTAGAGAAGAAACCCCCAATTAGGGGTTTTTTCCCCTTGGGGCCCTTTCTGGAAAGGGGTGCACCGTTCCCCCAAAAAGGACGCGTTTTTACTTCCAAAGAGAACGGTTTCTCCGGGTTTGGGCGAACAAGATCGGGGGCAAAGGGGGAAAACAGCCTTTAAAAATCGGGGAATTTCTTTCTCGGGCCCCTGATGGCCAACATCTCGGAATTTGCCTTCTTCAACGTGAGACCAACCATCGGGGCCACCAAAGTTTGGAAAAAAATGGGGGGTGAACTGGCGATAAAATTAGCAAATCCCAAGAAAACCTTTTTATTTGGGCCCGGAGGCCTTTCGGGGGGGGGGCCCCCTGAAGGGGTCGCGGAAAGCTTTGTAGGGGCCATTTTAAGACCTCTTCGGAAACAAATAAACCAGGGGAAAGGGTAGGCGGACTGGTGGAACAGACATTCTTAAATTTTGCGTTAGACGGTTACTACGTAAGCCCATTTCAAAAACCGGGCGTACTTGTAGCCGATGAGTCTGTAGGTTCCGGAGAGAATTCAGGATGTCGTCTAGATATAGATGAGCAAGGAGTATAGTAGATCCCTGAAGATATCATTGACGAACTCCTGAAAGCCCGCAGGAGCTTTAAACATAGCCCGAAGGGAAATCACCAGGTATTCAAAGTGTCCATCTGGGTGTTGAATGCCGTTTTCCACCTCCGAATCCTGTTTGAGATTGTATGCCCCCGTAGATCCAACTTAGTAAAGACCTTGGCCCCTCGAATTCGGTCAAAAAGTTCCGAGATTAGAGGCAAAAGGTACCGTTTCTTCACGGTAATTTTGTTTAGACCCCAGTAGTCTATGCACGGGCGGAGAGATCCATCTTTCTTCTGTACGAAGAAAAAAAAAGGCTCCGGCAGGTGAGTAGGATTTTCGAATAAAGCCCTTCTGCAGGGTCTCGTGAATGTAAGCCGACATGGCCTTGATCTCCGACACGGACAGCGGGTATGCCCAGCCCCGAAGAGGACTGGTCCCAGGCTGGAGATCAATGAGGCCGTCCTAAGGGCGGTGAGGCGGAAGAGACTTGGCCTGTTTTTCAGAGAACACGTCCGAAAAGTCCAGGTATTCGGTAGGCAGACCTGGCAGCGGTCTGGCGGGTGATTGAGAGACAACCGGGCGAGGTGCCAGCAGACAGAGATTTTGGCAGTCGGGACCCCAACGCATGACCTCGCCGGTTCTCCAATTGAGCGTAGGGGCATGGTGTTGCAACCAAGGAAGCCCCAACAGGACCCGTCGAGAAGACCGGGCAATATAAGAACGAATCCTCCTATTTGTGCAGGACCCCCACACGGAGAGACACTGCTTGGTCCTGTACTGAATAAGGTCACTGAGAAGTTCCCCACTGAATTGAAGGATCATCACCAACGTCTCTCCAGACGATCCTCCGGAAGTTGATACCAAGAACACCAGGCGGCCGTGATGAAAATGCCCGGCCGAACCAGAGTCCAGAAATGCTGGAACTTTGGAACACGAGTCCCAGAGTCAAGTCATGACTTCCACTGGCATGGAAAGATGTGGAGAGGAAGAATCACACCTAGGGAATGCCTCTTCCAACGTGGCCTAGGTGTGAGCCTTTCCCAGACCTGGAGACGGAGAGGAAAGCCCATACGAAAATCGTCCGGGCTGCACAGTACAGGCTTAACCTCTCTTGGCGCTGACGAGATAACTCCTGCTCCGTATATTATGTGGGCTCGGTCAACCTGCATGGGTTTCTTCACCGGACGTAGAGGAGTCGGCACGGAGGTCTCTGAAACACCGGGAGGCCAGATGGGGGAGGGGGCGGGGCCGCGGCATGGTCGCGTTCAAGACGAAGCTCCTCTTGCCCCTCGCGAAGCGTACACATCTATGCGGGTTGGCTAGATGGACAAGTCACTTAGGAGATGGTAAATCCTTGCCGCAGGAGCATCCCTTGACCCTGCTGGACAAGCCTATTCCTTAAAGTGGCGCACAGGGCATCATCGTTCCAAGACAGTTCTGACGCCAAGGTGCGAAATTGGACCGCATAATCCTGATGAATCGCCTTGCGCTGTTCAGTATCGGCAGTCCTCCACAGAAGATGCTCGTGCCGGCTCTTCAAAAACACTGCAAAAACTACCGTGAGGAAGACTTGCAGGTCCTCAGTTCACTGGTCGCTCCTGTCCCAAAGAGGGTATCCCAAGCCAAGGCCTTTCCCGGCCAGTAGACTGACCACAAATGCCCACCTTGGATAATTCATTGGGAACTGGTCCTGCCATCAATTCGATGTGCATGGGAGCACTGGGCGATGAAAACCCCTGCACAGCTTAGGGTCCCCCACGAATTCTCTTCGATGGTAGTGGCAGCGGAGCTTGGGGCCCAAAGTCACAGGTGAGCAGCAGGCGCGGTGTAGACACGGGTGGAGATGGCAGCTGCTTGTTTGATTCGCCAGTAGTTGCTGTAACATGTGGAGAGTCAGCTGGGTCTATCTGCTGAGCTTGTTCGCAATCTGTTGTGATGCGCGCACGACGGCTGCAAGGTCTGCTTCAACTCGGGAGAGCACCTTGGCGGGATCCATGGCCAATATCTGCTGTCACGACGGTCGGTAGTGATCCGCTGACCTGCACAAGCGATGGCGTAAGCCACACCAAGTAGCGGGAGTCAAGTAGAACCCGGTGTTTCACCAGAGCCCGCCGCAAACTTGGGATGGACCTTGCCTGTGGCGGTGAATCCTACAGGTGTCACTCCACTGGCGTGACTAGCTTGCGCGGCAGCCAAGGTGTAGCGAGGTACAGAACCGTAAGACGAGCGTAGTCGGGGAAAGGCGGTAAGGTCAGGGCGGCGGCAATGGTTCGTAGTCGAGAGGCATAAGCAAGAAGGTTCGGTACACGGTAAAGACGGAGACTCAAAGACAATGCTTTCACAATAGGCTAGAGGGCACTAAAAGATCTGCGGGGACCGTTCCCGGAAATGAGAACTGTCTATATAGGGTCAGCGACCGGCCACAACCATTGTCGGCGCGCTGACCCCTTTAAATCTGAGGAAGCCGTCGCGTGCACCCTAAGTAGCGAGGACCGCGCCGCCGCGGCCTGCAGGGGAGCCCGCACGAAGCAGGAGCGCGGTCTGGTAGTTAGTTTAGCTGCAACCGGAACGAGTGCGCCCGCGGCCCTACACTCGACCGCCAGCGCCACTTGTGGCCCAGCCGTGGGAGAGGGCAATAGTCCTGGTGACAGCTCGCAGCCCAGCCAGGGGCCCTTGACCACCGGTAACAAAAACGAATAGCAATCGGGGGGGCAGGTAGCAGGGATTCAATGGATGGGGCAGAGGATGAGGAGGGAGAGAGCAGTAAAGAAGGGTGGGTCATGGTTAGGAGAGATGTCATCTGCAGAGAGAAGGAGGGAGAAATGAAAAGAGACAGCAGGTGTTCAGTGATGTATATGAGCAACGTTTGTGCGACACTATGTTAGCAGGTGGTTTTGGGGTTAGTTGAAAAGGTAAAAAAGTGTGTGAGAATGTATACATAGGTGAGGAGAAAAAGGAAAGGAAGAGGCGCTGATGTGGATAACATTTCTCGGGGGCATGACAGGGTGGTAGGATAGTAGGCAGATGCTGCAAGGTAGATATCAATGGTGAGCATTTTGAATAAGGTGCATTTTAAAAAGACCATTTTACTTCACAAGCAAAAGTTGATCCTCCTAAGCCCCCTTCTATCTTATTTCTGCCATATTTCTGCAGATTCACATCCAAATATGTTCACTATCTACATTGGCAAACTGACCGTGAGCTCGTCCGAGAGATTAGTGACCATGGCTAGCGAGGTGGAGTAGATAGAGTTGATATAGAATCAGTGTGGGACCCAGTTGGTAATAGGCGGGACGAATGGTGGGTGGTGAGGTGTTAAGACACGGAAGCTATATAGGAGCGGCGAGGGCAAGATCGGTGTGAGGAGTGGACAGCTACAAGGGGGATGCGAGGCGGGTGTTGCGAAGTAGCGAAATAGACAACACAACTACGGCCACGAGGGTATTGGACGTTAATGGATGAGGAGTGACAGACGCAGAGGAGTGTGTGAGTTTGATAGAATCGTATTGCATTATCCTCGATACGCGCTGTGAGACGAGGCTCAGGTGCATGCGAAATATAGTAGTAGTGGGTGGGGATGATGGCGGGGTCTTATGAGTCCCAACACATTCAAATACAGGTGGGTCATGTGCGTGGAGTTAAGTGCTTTGCATGATCCCTGGGACAGGGTGCACCTGTGAGCATTATTGAGTTAGAGATGTTAGGAGCGTTCGCAGAGGTAAAACTCAGTCGCAGGGTTTCGTGGTGTGTGAGGGGTGAATGCGTGATGCGTGGCGGAGTGTTGTGTAGAAGAGGAAGCGTGGCACATGAAGGCAGAGGAGCTGTTAGACGAAGACGTCTCAATGGGAACGTCCAGAAAGAACAGTTGGTAGTGAGCACTCACACTATTGTCTTAACATAATGTATTATCTTATTGAGTGCATCTTTACACAGTATGCCCTACATAGGGAATCTTATGTCATATCGAGAGTAGCTATGGCGAGTGACGCTCCATTAGTGTAGCACTGTACTGCATTCATGAGGGAATCACTGATAGAAATAGTTTTCTTAGAGGTATACTTATATTAGTATTAGGGTGAGTAATGATAGTTAGAGCGAGTTACAGTGAAGGTGGGAGATTACAATATTGATATATGAAATATGAGGGAAGTTGGGGTCTTGAGATTTTAGTGGCATAATCTTTCGCTGAAGACGGGGCAGACTTGGGCGCGGAGGGACTGCGGTTACTCTCAGGCATGGAGGGGTGTCTGGCGCTTGCTTCTGCGCACTTCTGTGAGGGGTGCGTACTGCCATGAGTATAGTGGGTCGCGGGTAGGCCGAGGCTGAGAGTAACTATAGCGTGTTCGGTGTGCGGTTGCGATATGTGGTTGTGCTCTGTTCTGGGGAGTGATCTGGCGGGTCGATCGAGACAAGCGAAGCGAAAGGATGTGGGGAGTAGGGAAGAGGAGTGAGAGTAGTGAATCCTGGGCGGACCGGGGGGGCGGGTCCTGAAGCTCGGTCGCCACAGTGATGCGGAGGGGATGGAGCCGCGGGACTCCTGTGGCGGGGGCTCCACTGTGGGTGGCAGGGCAGCGCGCGCGTGAGTTTTATATGAGCTGGGTTGAGTCCGAGGTTGCAGCGCGTGCAGATATAGGGTTCTTTAGGATAATGACATGTCCGGTAGATCTAGCTCTAGATAAGTAGGATAGCAGTGAGATAAAACTTCCCAATAGAGTACACAGGGATGACAGAGTATCTATAGGAAGTGAATGCAGAAAAAACCTTATGTATTGGTATAGGTGAGGTCCGAACATGAGTCTGCATGCACTTTAACAGCTTAGTGAGGGTATATGTTAGCAGGTGACAAAGCGTGACGAGGTTGAGACCACTCTTCTGGGCTCATTTGCATCTGTGTAGCACGTATCCCAGAGATGCCTGAGCGCTCGACACAGAGCCAGACAGGATTCCTAACGATGAGCTGGAAGGTGGTTTATTGAAGTTTTAAACCCCCCGTCCGTCCCCCTACCTTTAAAGAAAAAAAATATGTCCAAGTAATGTTCCAGGGAATATGGCAAAGCAATTCATAGAATGACCATATGGTGAATGTGTTTGACTAAAGCGCTCCAACAATCCCATCAATATATAATTACTGCTTGTCGCTCTCATGGTATGTGAATGCATAGATTTTTCACCCAATCTTTGTCTTTCAATAATCACCCAGGTTTTATTTGTGTTGTTAATTTGCTATTGACCCCAGATAGTTCCCTCTTGTTAGTTTCCTTCTCTCTGCTGGCTAATTTGTAACTCCACCCATTGCCTGACACCTGGGTCCCACTGATTTATATCAAAATAACTCCACATAGCATGGTATCCAATTTGGAGAGCTCAGGTCAGTTTTGCCATGTAAAGCGTGTGAACCATATTTGGAATGTGAATCTGCAGAAATATGGCAGAAATAAGATAAGAAGGGGGCTAGGAGGGATCAACTTTTTTTCTTGTGAGTAACTGGTCTTATATTAAAATGCACTTATTCAATAATGCACAACCATTGATAACTCACCTGCAGCCAACTGCCATCCTATCCTACCACCCAGTCATGCCTCCTGAGAATGGGTTTATCCACATTCACGCCTCTCTCCTTCCCTCACCTAAGTATATCATCTCCACAACGACTATTTTCCCATTTCAACTACCCCAAACCACCTGCTAACATAGTGTCGCACAAACGTTGCTCGATACTCTATACTGAACCACCTGCTGTCTCCCATTTCATTCTCCTCCTCCTCACTGCAGATGACATGCTCTCCTAAACCATGACCCACCCTTCTTTACTGCTCATCCCCCCTCCCTCGCTCTGCCCTCCATAGAACCCTGCTTAACCTGATTTGCTATTCTTTTTGTTACCGTGTCAAGCGTAAGCGTCCCCCTGCTGGGCTGCGAGCCTCACTCAGGACATTGCCGATCTCGTCCCCCGGGCTGCGGGGACAATTGGCGCTAAAGGCGGTCCGAGTTGTCCCCGGCCGCGGGCCACTCGTTCCCCGGTGCAGCTTACACCTTACCAGACCCGCGCCTCCTGCTTTCTCCGTGTCGCTCCCCCCTGCCGCGCGGCGCTGCGTCCTCCGCACCATAGGGTGCATGCACGCGCCGTCATTTCCTCAGATTTAAAAGGGTCAGCGCGCCGACAATTGGTTGTTGCCGACCTCTGTCCCTATATAAAGGTTCTCATTTCCTTCCGGAACGTCCCCGCCATATCTTTAGTGCCCTCTAGCAATTGTGAAGCAATTTTTGAGTCTCCCCGTCTTTAACCGTAACCGTACCTACCTTGCTTATGCCTCTCTACTACAACCATTGGCCGCCTGCCCTGACCTTACCGCCTTTCCCCGACTACGCTCGTCTTACGGTTTCTGTACCTCGCTACATGCCCTGCTTCCGACTGCAAGCTAGTCCACTCCAGTGCAGTGAACCTGGTAGATTCCCGCCACAGCAAGTCCATCCAATTTTGCGTCGGGCCTCTGGTGAACACCCCGTGTTCTACATAAGACACACGCTCCTTGGGGCTTACGCCATCGCTGTATGGCTGGTCCACTCGGATCCACAACCGACCGTCCGTGACAGCAAGACTGGCCATGGATCCTCGCCCAAGTTGCCTCTGCCCGAGTGGAAGCCAGACCCTGCAGCCGTACGTTGCGCAGCAGTCACAACAGATTGCGCAACAAGCTCATGACCAGATAGGACCGCTGACCTCGCATGTTTCAGCAAACTACTTGGCGAATCAACAGCAGCTTGCTCCCCCCCCCCCACATCTCCACCCTGGCTACACCGGCCGCCGAGCTGCTCCCGACCCTGTGACTTTGGGCCCCAAGCTCCCCCCCTGCCACTACCATCGAAGTTCGAGGGAGGACCCTAAGCTTTGCATGGTTTCATCGCCCAAGTGGCTCCATGACATCGAATGATGGCAGACCCAGTTTCCCCATGGAACTTTCCAAGGTGCATTTGTGGACATTCTACTGGCCCGGGAAGGCCTTGGCTTGGGCTACCCTTTTGGACAGGAGCGACCCAGTGACTGCGGACCTGCAAGTCTTTCCTCACGGAGTTTTGCAGTGTTTTTGAAGAGCCGGCACGAGCATCTTCTGTGGAGACTGCTCTACTGAACCTGCGCCAAGGCGATTCCATCAGGATTAATGCTGTCCAATCTTCGGCACCTTGGCGCAGAACTGTCTGAAACGATGATGCCCTGTGCGCCACCTTTAAGAAAGGCTTGTCCAGCAGGGACAAGGATGCTTCTCTGCGGCAAGAGGATTTACCATCCTCCCTAAGTACTTGATCATCTAGCCACCCGCATAGATGTATCGCTTCGCCTAGGAGGCAAGAGGAGCTTCGTCTTGGAACCGACAATTGCGCGGGCCCCGCCCCCTAGCCCCATTCTGGTCCCCGTTTTTCAGAGACCCCTCCGCTTGCCGCCTCCTCTACCGTCCGTGAAGAACCACATGCAGGTTGACCGAGCCCACATAACGGAGCAGAGTTATCTCGTCAGCGCCAAGGAGGTTATGCCTTACCTGTGCCAGCCCGGACCATTTCGTATCTGGGCTTTCCTATCCGTCTCCAGCGTCTGGAAATGCCACACTACCACCGTTTGGGAGAGCGCACCCCATAGGTTTGAATTCCTTTCCCTCTCCACATCTTTCCATGCCAGTGGAAGTCATGACAGACTCTGGACTCGTGTTCCAAGTTCCATGCATTTCTGGACTCTGGGTCGGCCCGGGCAATCTTCATCGCACGCCGCCCTGGTGTCTTGGTATCAACTTCCGGTGGATCAGTCTGGCGAGACGGTTGGTGAATATCCTCAATCAGTGGGACTTCTCAGTTACCTTATTCAGTACAGGACCAAGCCAGTGTCTCTCCGAGTGGGGGTCCTGCACAAAGAGATGATTTCGTTCTTCATAATGCCCCGGTCTTCGTCGACTGGTCCTGTTGGGCCTTTCCCTGGTTGCAACACCATGCCTCTAGCTCACTGAGACCGCGAGGACGTGTCTTGGGGCCCCGACGCAAAAATCTCTGTCCTGCTGGCACCTCGCCCAGTACCCTCCGTTGTCTCTCAACACCCCAGACCGCCAGAAGACCGCTGTCAGGTCTGCCTACACGAAGCACTAGGACTTTTTTCGGACGTTTTTCCTCGTGAAAAACAGGTACGGTCTCTTCCGCCTCACTCACCCATTATACTGCCCCCAATTAATCCCAGCCTGGGACCAGTCCTCCTGGGCAGGTATACCCACTGTCCCGTGGCCTAAGACCAAGGCCATGTCGTTATTTACATTCAAGAGAATCTGCAGAAGGCTTATATCGAAAGGTCCTCCTCACCTGCCAGGAGCCGTTTTTTCTCTATTCAGTGCAGAAGAAAGATGCTTCTCTCCGCTCCGTCTAGACTACAGGGTCTTAAGCAAAATTGCCATGAAGAACCGGTAACCCTTGCCGCCAATCTCGAACTTTTCGACCGACTTCGAGGGGCTTAGGTCTTTACTAACGTTGGACCTACGGGGAGCATACAATCTAATCAGATTCGTGAGGGTGATGAGTGGAAAACGCATTCAACACCCAAGATGACACGTTGAATACCGTGTGATGCCCTTCGGTTGTGTAATCTCCTGCGGTTCTTTCAGGAGTTCGTCGATGATATCTTCAGGGATCTATTATACTCTTGCATCAATCGTATATCTATGACGACACTCCTGCAACGTCTACGCAGTAACCGCCTATACGCTAATTAGGAGGAATGTCTTTCCACCATTCCAGCCCTGAACCCTCGGGCCTCGGATATATTGTTTCCTGATAGAGGTCTTCAAATGACCCTACTAAGCCGGTCGGCGATCTTGCAGTTGGCCACGCCCCATAGGCCTCCGGTCCATACAAAGGTTTCTCTTGGGATTTGCTAACTAACATGACCAGATCATATCCCCACTTTTCCACATTGTGGCTTCCCATCGTGCTATCGCAAGAAGAAGGCTAATCCAGATGTTGGACATCAGCGGCCGAGTCGAGGGCATTCTCAGAGTTTAAAGGCTGCTTTCGCCACTGCACCCATCTTGTCCTCGCCCATACCCGGTGAAACGTTTCTCCTTGGAAGTGTGACGCGTCCTCCTGGGGAGCAGGTGCAGTTCTACTCAGAAGGGCCCAAGGGGAAGAAACTAACTTGTGGGTTCCTTCTCTAAGACCTTCTCGCCGGCGAGGAGAAGAACTATGCCATCGGGGACTGGGAGTTGTTGCCATCAAGATGGCCCCTGAAGGAATGGCGCCACCACTCCTGGAAAAGGGCCCGTCATCCCTTGACATGTTACAACGGACTCACAAAAACCTTCTGTATCTTCAATCGGCTCAGTGGCTTAATCCTCGCCAAGCTCAGAATGGTCACTCTTCTTCTCCCGAATTCGACTTTCGAATCACTTCTTCCCAGCGGTGAGAAGATTGTAGGGCTTGATGCCCTCTCCCGTAGCTTCGGATATCGTTGTGACGAAGAATCACTGCCTCTACTATCATCATCTCCTGAACGTCTGTTTCACGCGGCTCCAGCCCTCTCCAATCAGATTCCCTCCAGCAAGACATTGGCGGCCGCCGCGCGTCGTAGGAGAAATCCTGAAGTGTGACCATGTTCTCATGGTGGCTATGCATCCGGGTTCCAGTAGATCATGATCAGTTAATCTCTCGGTCTACTGGTGGCCTGGTCGGTCCAAAGATACTATGGAATTTGTAGAGGCCTGTACACTTGCGGCCCGGAATAATGCTTCCTCGCCTCTGTCCTGCTGGTCCTGTTATGCAATCTTGCCGACACCCCTGTACGCCTTGGACACATGAGGTGATGGACTTTATAATTACCCTTTTTCCTCCCTCCTCAGGTAACACCGTGATCTGGGTCGCGACGGATCAATTTTCCAAGATGTCTCACTTTGTCCTGTGCCCGGTTACCATCTGCCCCTCGCCTCGCCAACGCTCTTCTTCATGCATATTTTCCCCGCCTACACGGTCTGCCCACAGCACATCATCTCAAACCGAGAGGTCCAGTTTATATCTAGATTTTTGGCGCGCTCTCTGTTCCCCGTTTGCAGGTGAAGCTAGATTTCTCCTCGCATACCATCCACAGTCCAACGTCCCAAGTAGAAAGCCAAGCAGGATTTGGGTGCTACCTGCGCATTTTGTCTCGGCTCACCCAGAATGATTTGTCCAACTTACTATAAGCTTTGGCGGAGTGTTCTTATAATTCATTGGACCCATTACTGTTTCTTCATCACCCTTCTACTTGGTCTATGGACGGAACCCCTCCCGCCCACCTCTTCCCTTGGCCTCTTCCTCCGAAGTCCCCCGCAGTGTATGCAATGTATCGAGATATGCCGCTAATGTTAGGAGCAGACCTCGCCAGTCCCTACAGCAGGCAGCGTTCCGCATGAAAACCCAGGCGGACAATGAAGAGGAAGACCTGCTCCGACATTGCTCTTGTGACAAGGTGGGCTCTCTGCCAAATTAGGTTCGTGCTCAAGATACCATGTCTATACAACTGTGTCCACGGTTCCTGAGGCCATTTGAGGTGTTAAAACGTATTAATCCGTGGCCTAAAAACTCCGCTCCCACCCACCATGCGGATCCAAACTCTTTTCATGTCCCTGCTGGAAGAGCCCATCGTGCTAAACCACTTCTCCCGAGATTATCCCCCCCTTCTCCTGAAGCAGTAAACTCCAATGTATTTGCGGTGAAGGACATCCTGGCCATGAATCTATCAGAGAGACATCATTTCTTGTTGATTGGGAGGGATTCGTGGCCTGAGGAGAGATCTTGGAAAAACGGAGGAGAACATCTTGGACAGTGCCCTGTTGTGAGATTTATACCGATCTAAGTAGGAGGGAGAGCCTAAGGGAGGGGGGGGTTAACTGTTACCTGAGGTTTCCCCTGTGCAGCTAAACTTACAAAAGACCGAGCTCCTGCTTCTGTGCGGCTCCCCTGCTTGCCGCGGCGCGCGTCCATCACGCGGTCCTTAGGCCACGCGTGCGCCAGCTTCCTCAGATTTAAAGGGGACAGCGCGCCAACTATTCCGGAACGTCCCCGCCGGATCTTTAATGTCCTATAGCCTATTGTGGAAAGCGTTCTTTGAGTCTCCGTCTTTAAACCGTGTACCATACCTGCCTAGCTACTCTCTCTACTACCATTGCCTACCCTGCCCTGACCTTAACCCCAACCCCGCCTGTCCCCGACTCACAACCACGTCTTACCTCTCTTACCTCATCTGTAACTCGCTACAACCCCTTGGCTGCCGCCCGCAAAGCAAGTTACGCCGGTGGAAGTGACTGTTATTCCTGCCCACAGCAAGCCCATCATCCCCTTTGTGGAGGCTCTTGGTGAAAACCGGTTCTACTTAGACTCCGCTCCCTAGGTAGGCTTACAGCCATCGCTTTCGCAGGTCCAGGCGGATCGCACTACCAACTGTCGTGACAGTTGTACATCTTTTCCTGCCCCTTTTAAATGTCTCTGTGAACCTGCACGATCTGACTTTAACAAACATCCTGCTGTTTGTGACCTGTTCCTTTCTAACCCCCTCAACCTGCTAGCTCTCCACAGAAACAATGGTTCCAGCAATCCGATACTGCTCCCTTGCTGCTCTCACCTATGGCGGCCTACACTCCTCCACCAAGAGTTTTCCCAGGTCCTGTGGTTGGGGTGGAGTCGGCAATATACTTCTTTTCTTTCACACTGCACTTTACCAGGTCATTCCTCCCAGCTACCATCCCTCACTCCCATTCCTTTAGAGGTCCACACCATCAGACTCTTTCGCCATATTTCTCTCAGAGTGACAGTTGTGTACAGACCCTGACTGACCCTCGTCCAGTTTTGAGGTCATTTTGCTACCTGATTCCTCACATCCTCTCTACATAATGCCCCTCGCATCATGGGGTGATTCTTCAACATCCCCATCGATGACAACCATGTCCTCCCTCACCTCTCATTTCTTTCCTAACCTTTTTTCTCAGCCTCTAGCAATTTACAGACAACTCCCACCAACAAGGATGGGGGATCTCTCTTTGTATCTGGTTTTCTGTTGTCTTTCTTAAAATTCAACTTTACTAATTTTCCTTTATGGCCTCTCGATCATAACCTTATCTCCTTCACTATCTAATTCTCAGTCTTCCTTTGGACACATCTGCCCATCACACTTTCAAGAAATATCAACACTCAGGAATTCACAACATCCTACAGTCCTCACTGCCCCCATTCTCCTGCATTCTCCTGTCCTGACCTGGTAGTCAAACTATAATAAAGAAACTCTCTCACCACCCTGTACATATTGGGCACCCACCTGCAGCCTTGACACAACACTTCAGACCCCCCCTTTTCTGCAGCGATGTGTTTCAAGTGTGCTGAACGTCTTGGAGAAAGTAAAAGCTACCTTGCACAGACTATCTTCCCACTATCAAATTCAATGCTCAGTGACTTACACACTGCCCTTCACTGCGCCCAAACAAGAATATTTCACCTCCCTCATTCTGCAACTTCTACACAACTGTAAAACCCGCCTAAAGCTCAGCTCCGTCCACTGACCTCTGTTCTGAAGACCTTGCCACTCACTTCAAAGAGAAAATTGACCGTATCGCTCAAAACATCTCAAACCCCAAGATATCCATGCTGTCCCCTCCTGGACGTCTTCTACTCTGCTCTCAGCTCTTGACAGAAAATCGAAGTGTCCAGGCCTTCTCTGTTTGCATACCCCACCACCTGCTCCAGTGACCCCATTCCCTATCCCTCCGTCCAGTATATTTTATCCAGCTGTCCATCTCTCACCTAACTGCAATCTGGTAACGCTCTCTCGCCACAGTGATCATTCACCCTCCTTAAACACGCTTTTATAACCCTTTACTGAAAAAGCCTCTCTGGGACCCCATCCATGCGCTGCTAAATTACCTAACCCCTTGTCTTAACCTGCACTTTGTCTCTACTAATCCTGAAACGCTTGGTCCTACTCTCGCCGAATCCGCTATCTGTCTGCTAACCACTCTTCTTGACCCTTTCAATCATTTTCCACACCTTACAACCCCAACAGAAACTGCTCTTCTAAAGTGGTCAAAAGTGACCATCTCACTGCTAAATCCAGGGCAAACTATTCATTATTGCTCTCTTCGGATCTCTCTGCAGCATTTCACACTGTTGATCACCAACTTCGTCCCTCACATGCTCACACAGCACAATTGGCCTCCCACACAGCGCTCTCTTGGTTCTCTGCCTACCTCTCTGACCGCTCCTTTAGTAGTCTCCATTTGCAGGTTCTACTGACTTCTCCTCTCTCTTTGCTGTCTGGGGTTCCAACAGGGATCGGTTTCTTGTGTCCTCTCCTCTTTTCATCTCTACACAGCCCAATTAGACAACCAACAGCATATTTGGTCAATTCAGTACCATTCTCTATGCTGATGACAAACCCAATTATACACCTCTTCTCATGACATCACTCCTCTTTCCTACAAAACACCAGTGACTTTCCCTGTTCCGCTGTCTTTGATATCATGGGTCCTCCCTCTATCTTAAACTAAACCTCACTACAAACTGAACTTCAGTCACCCCACCATCCCCTAACAAACATCACCCTGCTATTTCTGTTTCAGTGTGTGGCACACGTCCGAGGCCGCATGCTCGCTTGTCTTTTGGTTATACTAGATACTGATCTGTCCTTCACCCCATATATCCAGTCCCTTGCACGCTTCTGTCATCTGCACCTCAAGAACATCTCCCAGAATCTGTCATTTTCTCACTGTGGAAACAAACTCAACGTCAATTGATTGCTCTTACTCTTTCCCGTCTTGACTACTGCAAATCCCTGCTGTATATCGGTCTCCCTCCTCTGTAAACTCTCCCCTCTCCAATCTGTCCTTGAATGTAGCAGCCAGGCTCATCTTTACTTTCCAGCCTGCATACTGATGCCGTCTACCCTGGTCAGTTCACATGCACTGGTAGCCCATTCAGTACAGGATACAAAATATAAACTCATTACTCTCACCCATTAAAGCTCCTCCATACCATTGGCACCCCCCTACATCTCCTCCCTCATCTCTGCCTACCACACCCTAACCCGGTCTCTCGCCCTCTCTGTTGATGATCTTAGACGACAAGCCTTCAGATCATCCAAACCTTCATAGCCCCATCCCAGATTTATCACATGCGGCACCAGTTCTCTGGAAAATATTTAAATATAAAGTTGGCGAACAGGCACACCATAACACTCATAGTTTTAAGGGAGGGCCCCTGAGATACATCTTCTCTATCTGCCATACCAGAAACCCTAATTGCTAACCCCCTACTCTAAGCGCACAGATTTGTCACTACCTCCCTATACTTCAGCACTTATCTGTATATAGATGTACTGTCTTGGTGGCAGGTTCATCCAATTTCTATGTAAACCACCCAATATTTATGTCACATGGCTGGACCATTGTAAACCTAACACTTCTGGTCCCTCTGCCTACTAGGAAATAGTTTATACAGTGTAATACAAGAATGCCAGATCCTACAGGGTAAAGGACTTGGTCCCTTGACCCACTAAAAAATAGCTGATACTATTTAAGAATGCTAGATCCTATGGAGTAAAATACATGGTTCTTTGCCCATTATGTAAATAGCCGGCCTCTATTTGAGATGCTAAATCCTAGTGGGCTATGTGCACAATCTAGCATGGAGCCATGTTTAATATGACTCTTGCATTGGTCCTCTGAATGGCAATAATTCCCTCACTCCCTTTCTGAGGAGTCCATATCTACTAGTGATGAGCGAAAGTGTACACTAACGCTTAACGAGTTCATAGACGATATCGACAATTATCATGACGATAGTCGGATAGACGACAAACAATAATGCTTATGACCGATTAAAGTATATGAGAGGAACAACCAACCTTCCTCTTACACCAAACAGGTGAGGAGAAGTGAATTAACATCCACATACATAAAATGGATACGTGCTACATCTTAGGCAAGACACTAATTAGGCAACAAGGAGTGACACAGAAAAAAATTCACAGACTTTTCACTCTCCAGTCCCTGTACCACAGCAATACCCTTAAACCTTCATGACCCACAAAAAAAAAAGTGTCAATAAGAGGCGCCTATTATTTGAACCCACTATTTTTACTGAATTGGACCATGACTAAGTCCCTTTCCTGGACCGCCGCATGACCCTTAAACCTGTCTGACCCACAGATTTAAAAAAAGTGCCGAAAAAAGTAGTCTTTTGAACCACCATTTTAGTTGAACTGACATTGACTTATGCCTGTCCTGGACCGCATCATGACCCCTCAAACCTGTACTTGACCCACAGATATAAAAAGCGCCGGATAAAAGGAGTCTTTGAACCACGCATTTAAAGTGTGTGAACTGTACATTGGACTATGCCTGTCCTGTGACTGCAGCATGACCCTCAAAACCTGTCTGACCCACAGACTAAAAAGTGCCGTAAAAAGGAGTCCTTTGAACCACCCTGTTTAGTTGAACTGGACATTGACTATGCCTGTCCTGGACCGCAGCATACCCTTCAAACCTGTCTGACCCACGACGATTTAAAATTGCCGAAGAAAGTAGTATTTGAACCACTAATTTAGTTAAACTGGGGACATTGACTATATACCTGGTCCTTTACGCACAGCATGACCCTCAAACCTGCATATTTAAAAAGTGTCGAAGAAAAGTAAGTCCTTTGAAGGCAGTATTTGTTTAGTGACGTAACATTGACTTTCCATATCCTGTAACGCTGCATGACCCAAAAAAACGCACGGTGCCCTTATGGATCATCAGGCGATAAAATTTTCGCAATAAGGAATAAACTATATTAAAAACAACTAGTTTTTCCAATAACTGCTGCGGCTAGAGGTACTTGCCATTACTAACTGGTGACATTTGTTTCCACCGTGACAATAGAATGTTAAGCAAACTAACAATGCCCCAGTAGCTCAACTAGGCCTGTCCAGAAAATCCTGCAATTCTACTTTCAAATGTGGTTGAAAGGAAATAATGATCAAGGCAGTGAGGCAGTAAACGTGGATCACGCAGGTTCAGCTAGCAGACCCGAAGTGTACAGTGGGTGCGCGGTGAGAGCCAAGGCTGGTGCTCGTCATCTATTAACACGCATGTTCAGCCTAGCAGGACCGGAGTTACAGTGGTTGCGGTGAGAGCCGGGCAGGGGTCGTGTCATCTACAAATACCGCATAAATACCCTTTTATGCAGCAAACAAAACAGTCGTTGCTGAAGCAAGTGTGGCGAAGCGGAAGTGTGGAGCTAAACCTTTGATCCTTTTGGACACTGTTTGACAATTGTATAAAGAACAATGTCTGTTTATGAAACCACATTTTTATCATAGGATCTGTAGTATAGCTGTATTTCACAGCAACTTGCCCCCAAAATTCAAAAACATGACCCTTTTGGCCACTGTTGACAATTGTGAAGAACAAATGTCTGTTAGAAATCCACATTTTTTAAAATAGGACCGTAGTAAGCTGGATTCACAGCACATGACCAAAAAATTACTAAAAAATTTACTTCTCAGCCCACGGTTAGAAAATATGTGAGGGAGAAATGCACTTAGAAAGCACAATTTCTGTTCCAAAGGACCTTGATTATAGCTGTATCTCACAGCACCATGACCACCAAAACCCATATGACAGTGCAAAAAATTTTAATGAGAAGTGAGTAAAATGGAATACGATTTTTTTCATGAAACTGTGTTAAATTTAGTGTCTGTTAACGTCTCCTCACCGCAGACCTGCAAAATGACTTTTGGGAACTGAGGAAATAAAAATTGCAGTAAGAAATGATCATTTTAAAAAAAAATTTCAAGAGGATCATTTTCTGTTTAAGATGAATGTGAAGTAGACCGGCGCAACTAAATCGGTGACCCTCGTCAAATTGGTGCCACAAGATCATCAAAGATCCAACGCCGATTCATCTTGATGAATTCCAAACGATCCACATTATCAGTGGAAAGCCAGATTGTCATATAATGACTCCTCCAGCTGTGCGGAAGGTCCCCCCGCTAGATTGACGCGGTCTGCTGGCAGGACAACATCTCTATGGCTTGGCCGAGCGAGCTCGGGCCATGTCATCCATTTTGAAACCCAGAAGTCACTTGGGTCCAAACACATCCAAAAACACGGTGTTGAGAACGCAGATAGTCGATGCACCAAGATCTAAAGGCCGTCTCTGTGTGTTGTATGTGTGCCCCTATTACAAGCGTTGGTGAGGTGGTAAATAAGGATTGTCAGATGTCAACGCCATTAGCCTTCTGCCACATATGCCTGCTGCGGCTACTTGGCACACCCTACTGCTGTCACGTGCTGACATTGTTCCACTGTGACATTTGAAGAACGTGAAGCAGACGCAACATAGTTGCTCCATTGATCAATCAGCATGGTACTCCATTCCCTGCTTTTCTCTCTCTATTTGGGTGGGTCGGAAGTAAAGTGCGTTTTGCTTGTGTACCGGGGAATCGAGGAGGATGGCCACCCAGTAACTGATGTATTCAGTATGATTGGGCCTTAATGCGAGATCATGTTTGGAGGAAATGGAGCGATCCAAGCACTTCAATGTGAGAGATGGAGTTCTTGATTTCCAAAGCCTCTGGTCGAGGGGACAAGCAAACTGATTCTCCTCATCTCCTCCTCCAGCCTCAAATTCCGCGCAACCTCCCTTCCAAGGCAGAAACATCGGTAACCTTCGGTGATCCAGTAATACCCTCAATCCTTCCTCCACTTCCCTCATCCTCAAGCTCAACACAGCCCTGACTGTCTCAAATGATCACCCTGAGAGCTGAAGTGCCGCCTTGCACCAGCCTGGCCCCTATCCACCGCCTAATGAAAACCAATAAAGGTTGATGAAACTATCGGGCCATCCTGGATTCATGGAGAGAAAGCCACTGTTCGCATCTATTCAGTCTCCTCCTCCGTCCGCTTGTGGGACCTTGCTGTTTTTCAGAGTGGTCCAACGCTTGTTCCACGAACTAGATCACCTGCACTGACCATTTTGGTGGCTTCTTCAAAACCTCGCAAGGATGGTGCAGAATTCTTTCACCTGCTCCACTCTGGCCTGGCTCAACCCCCGAGGTCTGCCTGTTTGCTTGGTCATGCCATGTGTCGAATCGTACTGACGTAATGGCATTGCGCTGCTGCCACCAATCGCTGGAGCATGTGGGAGGGTGGAATTCCAGTGGTGTGCCAACTCCAACAATGAGATGGTTGACGGGGAGGCCAAGCTGACACTGTAATTCAGCCAGCCAGGACGAAGCAGGGTGCAAACGGCGGAAGCGTGTGCTCAGACCTCGAGCCTTCCTCAGCAGGCAGTCCAGACCCGGGTATGGCGCTTTAGAAATTTCCCTGGACGACGAGGTTCGTGACGTGTGCCAGGCAAGGATGTGCCTCCAGCCAACCGATCCTTGAGGACCCCCCAGGAGATTTCGAACCGTTTATCGCACACCACCTTTTACCGGAACAGGTTCTTGTCACCAAGCCAGCGCTCGTTCTCTGTTGCGAATAGCCGTCCAGAGCTCCTGACCTGTGGTTGAATGGCCACCCAAGACAGATTATTCTCAACACGCCTTGGTTTCTCTGGGCACGTGATGCTACCAGTAGACCTTGGGGGAACGAACCCTGCACCATCCCTGCAGGTTTGAAGAGTGTGCGCCGAGCCTGAGAGCCAAAGTCACCACCAGAGACATCCACCCAGCTCACCCAGTGAGCCTGTCGACAGAGATACAGCGGCTTTTGCCCACGCTTCACTAGTCCATGTATCGGTGGTCAGATTGTACTTTGCCGGACACAGATGCAAACAACACGCTTTAGATTTTAGATGACACTGGCTGGCCAGCGGCCAGGGACAAGCTTTTCTTGAAAAGAAATGCCTGCTCTGCATCTGGTATTGGGGCAGTGCAAGAGGCCATTGAAGTGGGAAACCCAGATGGAAAGGACAACATTTCCAGGCCAAAAGCCCTGGGCATGCCGAGACATTCAGGCTTTGGCTTGTGGATGGTTTGGGCGTTAAAGAGGTTTCTTCTGCTACCAAACCTTCCTCAGCAGGCAGGCCCAGACCTGGTAGCTCTTTAGAAATTTCTGACGACAAGGCTCATGCCATGAGGCCAGGCAAGGGATGAACTCCAGCCTACCGATCTTAAAGGCGGCCAGCATTTCGCCCGTTAATCGCACACCCCTCCACCTTTGCCAGTGCACAAGGTTCTAGGCACCCAGCCAGCGCTCTGTCTCGGTGCGGAGAGCCGTCCACAGCTCCTGACCTGGGTTTTTTGTGTGGATGTCTCCAATACAGAACTTAATTTCAACACGGCCTGGTGTTCTTCTCGGGCACGTGAGCCACCAGAGGAAAGAACCCTTGCAAACCATCCCGTGCTGTTTTTGAAGGGCGTAGCGCCGAGCTGGAAGAGTCCACCACGTCACCCCCAGGGACATCCTCCCAGCTCTCCCAGTGAGCTGTCACAGAGATATAGCCGGCCTTGTCCGTGCTTACTAGTCCATGTGTCGGTGGTCAGACCAACGCGCTTTTGAAATTCAGATGACCCTCGTGGCTGGCCAGGGCGAGGACACGCTTTTCTGGCAAAGAAATGCCTGCTCCGGCAAAATCGTATTGGGGCAGGCAAGGGCCATGACGTGGCAGAAACCCATCTGGTGTCCACCAGACGAACGGGAAAGGCAACCATTTCCAAAGGCCAAAAGCCTGCATTTGCCGACATTCAGGCTTTTGGCTTTGGGATGTTTGGGTTAAAGTGTTTCTTCATCTGCTACCAACTTGTAGACAGAAGGCGCTGCTAAGACTGGCCGCTGTACAGCCTCAGTCAATCAGGTGGAAGGAGAAGTGGTAGTAGGGTCTCTGGTAGTGGTGGTGGTTTTCGGGCATACAGTGAATGCTGAAGCGGGAGGCCTGTATCTTGCTCAGTCGACTGTGAGACACAAAATGGAGAGAGAAGGAAAAAAATGGAGAGAAAGGAAAAAAATGGACCCGCGCACTGCAGTGTGGGTAAAAAGCCAATGTCTAAATGGCTTTTCATTAAAAGTTTTTTTATTCTTAAAAATGTTCTCGAGCATTACCCGTGGACAAAATATTAAAAACATAGGACTTAAAAAAAAGACTTTACCGCGTTCGCGCGTGTACCCCGCGCTTCATATCAGGAAAAGTACCTAAGGGCTACGGGGTATAAATACGCCCTGCAAGCGCTTATAGTTATGTGCCTCTACAATAAAAGCCAACTACTAGAAGTGATCTCTCTCAAAAAAAAAGAAAAAAAAAAAAAAAAAAAACCCCCTACCCCCCCCCCTTTTACTCTCCAACCCCCACGTTCTTCGGCTGCCCCTCTCTCTCACCCCAACACTTGAGCTCAAATACTGTACGGCACCACCCACCTCGCTCTCAATGTCCAGGCTCAAAACACCCCCGAATCCCTTAGACAATCAGATGAAGCGCGATTACACTCTCGTAAACCGCGGAAATCCTAATTTTAAGATCCTAAGTATTATTAAAAAAGTCACGGAACATCCGAGACAATATTAAGACTACAAACTTTTAAATAAAAGCCTATAGACTTGCTTATGAAAGAACCCACACCTGCACGTTGCTCCGGTACCCTATATTTTCCTTTCTCTCCATTATTTAATCCTTACACACCATGTTTGTTCTCACAGACATGGGGGCAAGGATCAGCCTCCGTCTTAGCCTTCACTCGTTGCCCGAAAAACCACCCACCAGCAACCAGATACCCACTCCTACCCCTTCTCCTTCCACCATATGACCTGCAAGCTTACATCGGCCGAGTCTAGCAGCCAATCTTCTGTCTACCAGTTTGGTAGCATAAGAAACACTTAACCCAAACCATCCCAAGCCAAAAGCCTGAAATGTTCGGCAATGCAGTGCTTTTGGCCTTGAAATGTTGCCTTTCCGTCTGTGTGATCACAGATGGGTTCTGCCACGTCATGGCCCTTGCCTGCCCCCAATACCAGATGCCGAGCAGGTCATTTCTTTGCCAGAAAAGCTTCCCTGCCCTGGCCAGCCACGGGTCATGCTAAAATTCAAGCGCGTTGTCTGACCACCCGACACATGGACTAGTAAGCACGGGCCAATGGCGCTATATCTCTGTGACAGCTCACTGTGAGAGCGTGCGTGGATGTCCCTGGGGGTGACGGTGGCTCTCAGGCTGGCGCACGCTCTCAAAACCGCAGGGATGGTGCAAGGGTTCATTTCCTCTGTGGCATCACGTGCCCAGAGAAACCAGGCCGTGTTGAAATAATCGGTCTTGTGAACCCATCCACACACAGGTCAGAGCTGTGTACTGGCTCTCCGCCAACGAGACAGAGCGCTGGCCTAGGGTGCCAAGAAACCTGTGCCTGGCAAGGTGGTGTGCGGATAACGAGCGAAATTCTGCTGGCCGCCTTAAATCGTAGGCTGGAGTACATCCTTGCCTGCACATGTCATGAGCCTGTCGTCCAGAAATTTCTAAAGAGCTACCCAGGGTCCTGGACTTCCTGCTGAGGAAAAGGTTTGTTAGCAGAAGAAACACTTTAAACCCAAACCATCCCAAAGCAAAAGCATGAATGTCGGCATTGCAGGCTATTTGGCCTTGGAAATGATTGCCTTTCCATCTGTGTTCCGCCACTTTCAATGGCCCTTGCCTTCCCTCAATACCAGATGCCGAGCAGCATTTCTTCAGAAAAGCTGTATCCCTGCCCTGGCCAGCCACGGGTCCATCTAAAATCTAAAGCGTGTTGTTTGCATCTGTGTCCGGCAAAGTCCCATCTGACCACCCGAATACTTGGACTAGTAAGCGTGGGCCAAAGCACGCTGTATCTCTGTGACAGCTCACTGGGGGAGCTGGGTGGATGTCTCTGGTGGTGACTTTGGCTCCAGGCTCGGCGCACACTCTTCAAAAAACTGCAGGGATGTGGCTGCAGGGTTTCTTTCCCCCAAGGGTCTACTGGTAGCATCCGTGCCCAGATAAACCAAGGCGTGTTCGAATATTAATCTGTCTTGAGACCCATCAAACACACAGGTCAGGAGCTCTGGAGACGGCACTCGCAACGAGACCGAGCGCTGGCTTTGTGACAAGACCCTTGTTTCCCCCCCCAGGTAAGGTGGTGTGCGATAACGGTCCCGAAACTCCTCCTGGGGGTCCTCAAGATCGGTAGGCTGGAGCACATCTCTTGCCTGGCACACGTCATGAACCGCGGTCTCCAGAAATTTCTAAAGCGCGTACCCGGTCTGGACTGCCTGCTAAAGGGAGGAAGGCTCGAGGTCTTGAGCACACACTTCCGCCGTTTGCACCCTGCTTTCGTCCTGGCCTGGCTGAATTACAGTGTAGCTTTGGCCCTCCCCGTCAACCGTCTCATTTTGACGTGGCAAACACCCTGGAATTCCACCCTCCACATGCTCCAGCCGATTGTGGCAGCACGCAATGCCATTACCAGTACGATGTGTACACATGCCTGGACAAGCAAACAGTGCAGACCTTCGGGTGTTGAGCCACCGAGAAGTGGAGCAGGTGAAAGAATTCTGCACCATCCTTGGCGAGTTTTGAAGAAGCCACCAAATTTGGTCAGTGCGGTGATCATAGTTACTGGAACAAGCGTTGTACAACTCTGAAACAGCAGGTCCACCAGCGTACCGGAGGAGAGACAGACATAGATGCGGACACAGTGGCTTTCTCTCCATCGAATCCAGAAGGCCCGATAGTTTCACAACTTTATTGGTTTTCATTAGGCGGTGGATCAGGGTCCAGGGCTGGTGCAAGGCGGCACTTCAGCTCTCAGGGGCCATCATCTGAGACAAAGTTCAGGGCTGTGTTGAAGTCTGAGCTGAGGAAGTGGAGGAGGATTAGGTAATCCTGGACACCGACGTTACCGATGTTTCTGCTTGAAAGAGGTTGGTGCGCGAATTTGAGGAGGAGAGGAAGATAGGAAGATCAGTTTTGCTAGTGCCATCCGACCCCATAGGCTTTTTGGAAATCAAGAACTCCATCTTCTCACATGATTGCTTGGATGCTCCATTTGCCTCAACATGGATCCTCGCATTAATGCCATCATACTGAACAACAGTTACTGGTGGCACCCTCCTCGATCCCCGTACAAAGCAAAACAGCACTTTCTTCCACCCACCCAAATAGAGAGTAAAATGCAGGAAATTGGAGACCATGCGGATTGATCAACTCGGAGACATCTGTTGCGTCTGCTTCACGTTCTTTCAATGTCACAGTGGAACCAATGTCAGGCCAACAGTGACAGCAGTAGAGTGCCAATTAGCCGCAGCAGGCATTGTCGCAGAAGGCTAAGGTTCCTCTGACAATCCTTATATTTACCACCTCACCACGCTTGTATAAGGGCACACATACAACACACAGAGACCGTCTTAAGATCATGGTGCACGACTATCTGCGTCTCAAACACCGATGTTTTTGGAAGTGTTTCTGGACCCAGTCGACTTCCTGGGTATCCAAAATGGATGAATGGCCCGAGCTCGCTCGCCAAGCCATAGAGATGTTTGTCCTGCCCAGCAGCCCGCGTCATATCTGAGCGGACCTTCATCACAGCTGAAGGAGTCATTAAAGACATCTGGCTTCCACTGATAATGTGGATCGTTTTGGACATTCATCAAGTGAATCAGGCGTCGGATCTTTGATGACCCTTGAGCCCCAATTGCTCGAGTCACCGATTAGTTCCGGTCTACTTACAGCATTCATCTTCAAACAAAATGATCGCTCTTGTGAAAATTTTTTTTTTTAAATGATCATTTTCTTACTGCAATTTTTATTCTCCAGTTCCCAAAAAGTCAGTTTTGCTGGTTCTGCGGTGAGGAGACATGTAACAGAACACTAATTCTAACACAGTTTCTTGAAAAAAACGTATTCCATTTACCACTTCTTTCATTAAAATTTTTGCACTGACAAAGGTTTTTTGGGGTCATGGTGCTGTGATATACAGCTATAATCAAGGTCCTTTGGAACAGAAAATTGTGGCTTCTAAGTGGCAAATTTCTCCCTCACAATTTTGTAACATGGCCTGGAAGTAATTTTTTATAATTTTTTGGGTCATGCTGCTGTGAAATCCAGCTATACTACAGTCCCTTATTTTACAAAAATGTGGTTTCTAACAGACATTAGTTCTTCACAATTGTCAACAGTGGCCAAAGGGTCATGTTTTTGAAATTTGGAGGCAAGTTGCTGTGAAATAACAGCTATACTAAAGATCCTATGATTCAAAAAATGTCTGTTTCTAACAGACCATTTGTTCTTCCACAATTGTCAACAGTGGCAAAAAAGGAAATTCCAAGGTCTTAGCTTCACACTCTCCGCTTCCACACTCTGCTTCAGCACGACTGTTTTCGTGCTGCTCATAAGTGTATTTTATGGCCGTATTAGTAAGATGAAGACCCCAGCCACTGGCTCTCGACCGCACCCACTGTAACTCCGGTCCTGCTAGCTGAACCTGCGTGTTAATAGATGACGAGCACCAGGCCTTGGCTCTCACCGCGACCACTGTAACTCCCGTCCTGCTAGCTGAAACCTGCGTGATCCACGATAAGCAGCCTCCCCTGCCTAGATCAGTAATTTTCCTTCACCCATTTGAAAGTAGAATGCAGGAATTTTCAGACCTGGCATCGTTGAGCTACTGGTGACCATCTGTTTTAGTTTGCTTCCACATTCTAATGTCAAGGTGGAACAATGCACCAGTAGAATGGCCAAGACCTCTAGCCGCAGTCCAGTATTGAAAACTAGTTGTTTTTAATATAGTTTATCCTATGGCGAAATTTTAATGCTGATGATCCATAAGGCACCTGTGCGATTTTTGGGTCATGCACCGTTACAGGATAGGAAAGTCAATGTCTACTCTCACTAAAATACCTGCTTCAAAGACTACTTTCTTCCGACACTTTTTAATCATGCAGGTTGAGGTCATGCAGTGGTAAAGGACAGTATAGTCAATGTCCAGTTTAACTAAATTAGTGTTCAAATACTACTTTCTTCCGGCACTTTTTCTAAA
The DNA here is from genome assembly GCA_025379985.1 of Phyllomedusa bahiana. Lineage (NCBI taxonomy): Eukaryota > Metazoa > Chordata > Amphibia > Anura > Hylidae > Phyllomedusa > Phyllomedusa bahiana. Next base: position 116,335 of record JAODAL010008077.1, read on the forward strand.
TCTGTGGGTCAGACAGGTTTAAGGTCATGCTGCGGTCCAGGACAGGCATAGTCAATGTCCAGTCTTTTTCAACTAAAATGGTGGTTCAAAGACTCCTTTTTCCGGCACTTTTTAGTCTGTGGGTCAGACAGGTTTTGAGGTCCATGCTGCAGTCGCAGGACAGGCATTGTCAATGTCCAGTTCAACTAAAATTTTGGGTATCAAAGACCTCTTTTTCCGGCGCTTTTTAATCTGTGGGTCAGACAAGGTTTGAGGGTCATGCTAGCGGTCCAGGAAGAGGCATAGTCAATGCCCCAGTTCAACTAAAATGGTGTTCAAAGACTACTTTTTCCGGCACTTTTTAACTGTGGTCAGACAGGTTAAGGGTCATGCTTGCGGTCCAGGACAGGATAGTCAATGTCCAATTCAGCTAAATAGTTGGTTCAAATAATAGTGCCTTCTGACACTTTTTTTAATTGTGGGTCATGCAGGTTTAAGGGTCCATGCTGTGGTACAGGACAGGAGAGTGAAAAAGTCTGTGAATTTTTTTTCTGTACCTCTTGTTGCCTAATTGTCTTGCTAAATGAGCACGTTATCCATTTTACTGTTGTGGATGTTAATCCAGCTTCTTCCCTCACCTTTTGGGTGTAAGAATGAAGGTGTTTGTTCACTTCTCCCAATACTTTAATGGTCATCAGCAATAATCCCTGTTATCGACTGTCGACTATCCGTCATGATAATTGATCGATATCCGACTATCGACTCGATAACGATAGTTACTCAACGCTCATCACTAGTAAAAATCGACTCCACAGAAATGGAGTGAGGGAATTTATTGCAATCAGGACAATGCAAAGTCATATTAAACATGCTCCCTTCTAGATTTGTGCCACGTAATAAGCCCACTAGGATTTACGCATTCTCAAATAGAGCAGGTATTTCCAAATGGGAAAGAACCATGTATTCTTACTCCATAGGATCTGGCCCAAAAAATTCTTATATAGTATCAGCTATTTTTCTTAGTGGTCAAAGGGAGACCAAGTCCTTTACCCTGTAGGATCTGGCATTCTGTGTATTACACTGTATAAACTATTTCCCTAATAGGACAGAGGGACCAGAATGTTAGATTTACAATGGTCCAGCTATGTGACATAAATATTTTACTTAGAAATTGGATGAACCTGCCACCAAGACAGTACATCTATATACAGATAAGTGCTGAAGTATAGGGAGTGACAAATCTGTGCGCTAGAGTAGGGGGTTAGCAGATTAGGGATTCTGGTAGCCAGATAGAGAAGATGTATTATCTCAGGGCCCTCTTAAAAACTATGAGTGTTTATGATAGTGCCTGATCGCCAACCGTTAAAATTTTCGCAGATAACTGTGCCGCATGTGAAAAAATTCTGGAGATGGCATTGATAGGTGTTGGATTAGAAGACTGAGGCATGTAATGCGTCTAAGATCATCAACAGAAGCGGAGAGACCGGGTAGGGTGGTAGGCAGAGATGAGGGAGTGAGATGTAGGGGGTGCAATGCAATGGATAGCTTTATTGGTGGAGAGTAATGAGGTTTATATCTGTATCCTGTACTGAATGGGCTACTCAGTGCAGTGACTGAACACAGAGTTAGAGGCATCAGTATAGCGGCTGGAAAAGAAGATGAGCCTGGCTGCTACAATTAAGCGACAGATTGAAGAGGGGATACGTTTACAGAGAGGGAGACCATAAGCAGGGATTTGCAGTAGTCAAGACGGGAATCGAGTAAGACAACAATGACAGTTGAGTTGTATCACCACAGTGAGTAAAATGACAGATTCAGTGATGTTTTCTTGAGGTGCAGATGTCAGAAGCGGGCAAGGGACTGGATATATGGGGTGAAGACAGATCATTATCTAGTATACCCAAAGACAAGCGAGCCTGCTTCCTAGAATTATGGAGGTGCCCACACACTGAAACAGAAATAGCCAGGGTGATGTTGCGTTAGTGGAGAGTGGTGGAGACTAGAAGTTTTCAGTTTTTAGTGGAGGTTTAGTTTAAGATAGAGTGGATGACATGATTCAAATGACAGCGAGAAGACATTCACTGGTGTTTTGTAGAAAGCAGGATGATGTCATGAGAAGAGGTGTATAATTGGGTGTCATCACATAGAGATGGTACTGAAAGCCCAAATATGCTGATGGTTTTTCTAATTGGGGCTGTCTAGAGTGAAAAGAGGAGAGACCAAGAACCGATCCCTGTGGAACCCCGACAGTAAACAAAAAAAAAAGAGAGAGAGAGAAGTAGTTAGAAACCTGCAAATGAGACAACTAAAGGAGCGGTCAGAGAGGTATGCAGAGAACCAAGAGAGCGCTGTGCTGGAAGGCCAAATTGTGCTGATCATGCGAGAGAAGTTGGTGAGATCAACATGTGAAATGCTGCAAGAGTTCCAGAAGAAGCAATAAATCGAATAGATTTTTGCCCTGAGATTAGCAGTGAGAAGTTCATTTGCCACTTATAGCTAGACAGTTTCGTTGGTTGTAAATGTGTGGAAACCTGAATTGTAAAAGGGTCAAGAATAAGTTTAAGCAGACATATAGCGGATTAGGCAGAGTAGCACCAAGAGCGTTCCAGGAGTTAGAGACAAAGTGCAGTTAAGAGCCTGGTAGGTAAAATTTATCAGCGCAGGACATGGGTCCAAGAGCGCTTTTTCAGTAAAGGGCTTATAAAAAGCGTGTTAAAGGAGGTGGAAAGATCCCTTGGAGAGAGAGGTTACAGATTGCAGTTAGGTGAGCAATGACAGCTGGATAAGATATACTGGACAAGGTGGGAGGGAATGGGGTCACTGGAGCAGGTGGTGGGGTATGCAAACAGAAGAAGCCTGGAACACTTCGTTTTCCTGTCAAGAGCTGAGAGCAGAGTAGAGGACGTGCAGGAAGGGGACAGAGCATGGATATTTACTTCGGGGTTTGAGATGTTTTGCCTGATACGGTCAATTTCTCTTTGTGAAGTGAGTGGCCGACGGTCCTTCAGCACAGAGGTTCAGTGACCGGAGCCTGAGCTTTAGGCTTTACAGTTGCTGTAAAGTTGAGATGGAGGTAGGTGAAATATTCTTGTTTGGCGCAGTGAAGGGCAGTGTGGTAAGTCGCTGAGCATGAATTTTAGTGAGAAAGTCCTGCAGGAGCTTTGACTTCTCACAGACGTTCAGCACACCTGGAACATCGCTGTTCAAGAAAGCCGGGTCTGAAGTGTGTGTCAAGGCTGCCGGTGGTCCAATATGTCCAGGGTGGTTGAACGAGAGTTTTCATTATAAGTTTGACTACCAGGTCAGACAGGAGACGACGAGAATGGGCAGTGGAGGACTGTAGATTGTCTGAGAATTCCTGAGTGTTGATATTTCTGAAAGTGTGATGGGCCAGATGTGTCCCAAAGAAGACTGAGATTAGATAGTGAAGGAGATAAGGTTATGATCAGAGATCGCATAAGAAAATTAGTAAAGTTAGAAATTAAGGAAAGAACAACAGAACACCAGATCAATGAGAGAAACCCATCCTTGTTGGGGGAGAAGTCTGTTAAATGCTAGAGGCTGAGAAAAAAGGTTAGTGAAGAGAAACTGAGAGGTGGAAGGAGACATGGTGCATCGATGGGGGAATGTTTGAAAATCACCCATGAATGAGAAGGGGCATTTCAGTAGAGAGGAAGTGAGGAATCCAGGTAGCAAAAATGAACCACAAACTGGCAGGGTCAGTCAGGGTCCTGTACAACAACTGTCACTCTGAAGAAAATGGCCGAAAGAGTCTGAAGTGTGGACTCAAGGAAGGAGTGAGGGATGGTGCGGGAGGAATTACCTGTAAGAGCAGTGTGAAGAAAGAAGTATCCGACTCCACACCAAACCCCCAGACCTGGGAACAGGCATGGTGGAGGATGGAGCCGCCATAAGAGAGATCAGCAAGGGAAGCATATCGGTTGCTGGAACCATGGTATTCTGGAGAGCTAGCAGTTGAGGTGTGTTAGAAAGGAACAGGTCACAAACAGCAGTGAGTTTGTTACAGAGCAGATCGGCAGTTCCACAGAGCAACATTTAAAAGGGGCAGTAAAAGATGTAACAACTGTCACGACAGTTGGTATTGGATACGCTTGACCCCCCCGTCAAGCGATGGCGTAAGCACACACCTGGGAGCGGAGTCTAAGTAGAACCCTGGTTTTCACCATGAGCCCTCCACAAAGCGGGGGAAGTGCTTGATGTGGC